>QKMV01000669.1:2028-20290 GCA_003287335.1 Lednia tumana
GAATCAGGAGCCAGAGTCAAAGCCAGAATCAGGAGCCAGAGTCAAAGCCAGAATCAGGAGCCAGAGTCAAAGCCAGAATCAGGAGCCAGAGTCAAAGCCAGAGTCAGAAGCCCCTGTTGATGAGGATAGAACAGTTCGGGAAACCTTAGGAATCTTGTAGGGGACTACTTACCATTTTTACCCAGTGTGTAAAAGATTTTTTTTTTAATTAGTGCTAAGATTAGGAGCTAGACATGAGTCTAAGGAATTTCATGAATCTGGTAAGTTTAGTTTTACTTATTTAAAGATCCTTTAAAAATCCGGTCTCAGTCCCAAGCCAAAAAAAAATTGTTCCAGTCTCGGTCCTCGTCTCAAGCTAGGGAAGATATATGTCCCAGTCTTTGAAAAAATACAAGTTTACAGGGATTCTGGGTCCCTGTCCCAGTTCCTGTTCTAAACTAAGATTATACCTCAATATGCATGAGCGTTGGTCCCCATATCGAAGCAAGATTCTCGATCGACATCAACGTCTTCTCCTGCTGCGCTTGCATCGAGTACAAATGTCCGAGTAGCCTTCGCAAAGTAAGGTAGTTGATTGGCGGCAACTTTTCCAACGTCTTGCGGTAGTAGGTGAGCTTTTCACTGGCCCCCGTACCCGCTGAGATCTCGCACAATTCGCTGTGCAGCTCGGTGGTGAGGAGAGACTCGGGAAGGTCACGGAAGAATCTCTTAAGTACGCTTGCCACGTCGAACTCGTTGTATTCTTGCCGGGCTAGCTGCACGGACCAAGCGTCGTGGCGGAACTGGGCGAGAAGTTTGGTCACACTTGAATTGGCTCCGCTGCGGCGATAAATGCCTTCTGAAAGACTCCCTGTTAACACAAATTATCGTAAGTACTCTGTAGCGTCTTTAACCATCAGCAAAGGCTAGGGCCCCTGGGTTAAGGGAGTCCTCAATATACCAATGTCACTTTTTTATGGAATTTTTCCAATATTTATATTTCTTCTCAGTGCAGTCAGATACAAGTTTCGAAGAAAATCATCAATCAAGTTCTTCTAAACTCGTTATCCTCAGACCCCAGGCTTCCCTTGAATGTGTCGATTTGGTTGAACATGAATTGTTCCCATTCCAATCTTGTGCTGCATATCATGCACAGATTACTGTTAAACTTTATGCTGGTTAAGCAGAAAATGTCCTACATGCACAAAACAGACACATTTGAAAGAGATTGGAGCTTACCATGCGCATAGACAAAGTTGATGCACTTGTCAACAATGGCTGGCACATCGTCTTTGGTGAGCTGCTGCTGTGCCAAGTTCGAACCGTTGTCGACCGAGGCTGCTTTGATGACGTTGCGCCACATCACCGTCTCCCTGGCCAGATCCATCTTCAGGTAGACGCTCTGGCCTGGATGATCCAACACAATCAGCTGACCGTTTTCTTCTACTTGGGGACTGTTGGGACTGCAGTCTTGTAGCTCTGCAAAAAAATCAGATTAAATAAGAGACGATTAACGACTTCATTACGCACAATTGATAATCGACGCATAAATAATCTTGCATGTTGGTTAGAGCTTGGTAGTAAGCAAAAATGAATAATTAAAACAACCAAAATGACGATATTCAGTGTACGAGCCAAAATTCGGTCTCAGGGACTGTTCTTCCACGTCCGTTATTATAAAAATCAGATTATTAAATATTGATTTCCTGATCAAAAGTTAGTGGCTTCACCTTCTTTTCCAATGTAGGTAGGAAGTCGGTACCCGAGTGATATTTTTATTTGCTTACGGTACCTATTATTATTGTTTACTACTAGCAGTGTAACCGAGAGTGGCCCGGACGAGGGTTTACAAACTGCGTAGTAGGGTGTCCACCCGTTGACAATGGCTTACAAAAAATGGGCAAACGGTTTTTCAAATTATGGCAGCAAATGTCGTTGACGCACAGGTAAGGGTTGTCTGATATCCAGTAGTTACAGGCCACGTCATATCTCCCCCACCCCCTTCCTACTACCTCAATCAAACGCAGATAATTCGGCCAGATGCATTTGGGCGAATTTCTGCCGTACACTACGCCAACCCTAAAAGTAGCTTGAGGCATGGTCCGGCTGCCTGGTTCGATTGCCACTCGACCCCTATGAAATCTTAAAGATTGGCATCTGATTCATGACTACACAGGCAGTATGCTTTTAATTTCATTCTTGTGTTCAGCAATTAGAAAATAATAAATCGGTCACTTGATATCAAACCCTTAATGCTTGATGAATGCTCCAAGCCCCCAGCCCCCTGATTCCGTCAATCATATCCGTGTGTGGCCCAAGGCAAGTACAACATCGGCCACTGCTACGATTGCCACCCTAATACTTAATCTCTCTCGCTCTTGCGTGTCAAATGGCACTTAAAAATGCAAGTTCCGAGCGTGCCAGAAGACTTAAGCGCCTTAACTTTCGCAGACGTGTTGCCTAAGAAACAAAGCCACAGCGCAACCGAAAAATCGCAAAAATCCTCAGGGCGAAAGCTCACAACAGAGTTCGCAAAACGTTGGGAGTTTGTTTTTAAGAAGTTCTTGGAAGTGATACCCAGTTATTTAAGGGTTTTTTAAACCACTTAGGTTCATAAAATGATTATGTATCATCAACCTTCATTTGAGCTGTAATAGAGTAAATATTGTGTTCCAGCCAATATAAGTAAACAAAAGGTTTCTAGAAATAGAAATTGAAAAGTAGGGTTGCAGCTTATATGCCCATGCAGCTTAAATGCATGTAAATATGGTTCTACAAATAAACTTTTTCGTTAAATTTTTAAGACTCATGTCTTCCGACTAATTTCGCACTAGTTTAAAAAAAAAAAATTGTTGTCAAACTCAAACAAGTATCAAATATCAATACAACAAAGCTTTCAGAATGATGTATTCCAATTTCCATAAATTAAAATTTTCTGAGAGGTATTGTGAAACTTAATCAATAATTTTATTTTCAAACAAATCTCAAAACCAAAATAAATCAATTATAATTTCCTACTTGCACATCATTCACTAGAAAGCAGCGAATGAAGGTCAGGAATGTGGATATGGAGTTTGAAGGCGTCCATGCCCTGCGATTCAGGAAATATCGATCCCATCATTTATTTTCCAGGGATGGTTATTGTACAATAGTTTGCCACAAGATTTAAATTATAAAGCAACTTACCGACAATTCTTGCTTTTCTTAGATCAATTTCCTGAACTGAATGATCTTGTAATTTGTAGAAAAACGTTCGTTTGCTGAGTAGAATCCATGCTGGTCCCCAAGCCCCACTGATGCCATTCTGGTGGTAAAATAAATAATGTAAGCAAAAGAGACAATACCACGCCACAAATTAATGGGTAGGAACCAGGAAAGTATGGCATCAGATTGACACGTTAGTCTACGCTTTTTGCCAAACATTATGGAGTGATTCATAATAATGAGGAACTTAATTTCTAGCTCTATAGTTTTGGGTCCCACATAACCTACTAGTGCTTTTTTTAGGAACAGTATTTGTGTTAATATGCAGTTTTAAACAAAGTAACTTTATCTGAGACCAAGTCTTGCAAACGTGTAATGCAGTGTCAGCATTGGCGCTAACGGGGAGTAGCTATCGTAACCATTCCGACCAATCAGAGCGAGCTATTTTGAGTATTTGCACGTTTCATATTCGTTGTTATACGGTTGACTTGAATTAACTTTCTGTGTTCAGTTTCACACCTACGTTGTCATTAAAAAAAGCCTAAGAGCAAAAGTGAAGCATGCTATTTACTCAAAATAGCTTGCTCTGAATTGGTCCAAACGGTTACGTTAACTACTCTGTGTTCAAGAACTAAGCATTACTTACAAGCCTAATAATTAATACATAAACTATTCATTCTTTACAGAAGAGTATCTATATGAAACTCACTTTCATGTAACACCACCCAGATCGGTAATAGTCTGACGAGATGCGCATGGGGAATACCACCGTGAGACTCTCCAAAATTTTCTGCATCCACACCCTCCTCTCTGTTGAGCCCTTTGAGCCGAAGATATAGCTCCTGCCTTTCCACGACACGTTTAGTTCCAGGCAGTACAAGTCCTCGCCGTCGCTGCTGGAGGCAAGTATTAAAAGTGGTTAACTGTCAAGTATCAGGCCACCCCGTCACCTGCATAATTGAGGTACTAGAGTGTAGGTACCTTTGCAGATAGGGAAAGTGTTTCTTACTCGTTTGATGTTATCTGTTGGTATTTATATACAGTAATAGTCTATGTTGAACCATTTTTACAATTAGTTGTACTCTCCTAAATCTGCTCATCTAAATTAATGCTACAAAATATGCAGCTATATTGTAAGTTGTTACATTACCTCCTACCTGATCAAGAACATTTGGTTCCACTTTCCACACTGAATACTTTAGCAGCTGGTGCCTATAAGCATATAAGTCTATAATATAAGTCTATAAGCCTATAAGTTGCGTAGTTTTAGTTAGGACCTCTGAGAATGAAAGATATGGCAAAGATAACGGTCCCAAGAACCAAATACCTACCTATCTACCAATTATAACATTCTGAGATTCTGTTGCCAGTGTTGGGAGGTGAACTTCCCAAATTAACTTGGACCGTGAACTTTTTAGTAAATGCGTTCAGTTCTCTATGACTGAACTTTTAACTTTAAATCATTCGAAATTATTCATGAACTTACACGTTCTTAAACGGTCATCACAAGTGCCCTCTTCCCCTCTCCGTAAAAGCATGTGATGCGTTCTGCACCAAAGCAAGCTGACTTTCTAAACTGTTTCATTCTAAGCGAATCAACCAGTGAGTGCTTGGTCTGCTCACAGACCAGATAAGACATGTTGCAAAGTTTTCAAACACACAGTGACGGCTTATGAGCAGAAGATAGTATTCCATTTCCTTCCAGTTATTTTCAGAGAATATGTACTGCATTCCGATTGGACCGTAATCCAAAGAGGGATTTTTTTCAATTCTACAAGTATGGTAGATACCTACAAAAAAATGAAATGAATTTCAAGTGAACTTTTAAATGAACACTCACCTTGTTTTGTGATCAAGAACCAGCTGTATGCTGAGAACCGAGTTCAATGGAATCACGTCTTTGATCTCCGTTCGCGAAACGTCCGTGTAGCAAGTCAGCCTTCCCTCGGCCAAGACGCAATAGCGTTGAGAGAAGTCCTTTCCCCACTCTCCCAACGCCGCCCGATAGAGTACTCCACTATGCGTGACCATCTGGCTCGTCATTCCAGGGCGCTCAACCTTCGGCAAAGACACAGCCTCCGGTCTAGCGGAGAGCCTTCGTGAGCCTTCGGCCACTTGCCTCAATGCCTTTTTCATACTACTCCATCGAACTAGCGATGTATGAGATTTAGTAGGGGCATCTTCTTTCGGGACTGACGAGGATCGAACTGCTTGCGGATCTGGCACAGTGAGGCTTTCTTCTTTCTTCAAGATTGGATTTTGGAATAGACTGTGTCTTGGTCGTATGTTTGCAGTTTTTTGCGGTGGCATTTTGGGAGTTGGCAGTGCTCGCTTTGGCTTTGCTTGGGTTTCTTTGGGTGGTGGAGGATTCTCTTGAGACCTCTTCCAGGGGTTTTTGGGAGGAAGTTCGAGCACGTTTAGTGATGAATCAGAAGGAATTTTTTGCACCAATTTTCTCTCTTCATTTTGGTTGGCTGGCTTTTGTTTACAGCCAGTTCCCGGCAGAGTTGAATTTAGTATTTTGCGTTCCGGTTCAACTGTACTGGGTCTACCTATTTCTGGCAATGAAGCTGTTTCCTGTGACAAATTTAAATCTGATAATTGGTACGATCTGGGTGGAACAACTGGACTTGGTTGAATGTTTTTTTCTTTATTTTCCGGCTCTTCCAAGACAAATTCTTTTAATTTCACTAATTTGGTGATCTTTCCATAAGGTGACAAAGATTGGGCTAAAGACATATTTTCACTCTGATCTTTGCTCACCGACTTCTCGGAACATGGATCATTCTCATATAGCGGATCAAATTCAATCATCACCGACGGTGTTGGGTGTCTTCTTGATTCACCTGTTTTGTTTGTAAAAGGTACTGGTAGAAAATGTTTGTGTGGATCCCACTGATTATACAGATCGTTTTCTACCGATATAGAGCTGAGTCTCTTTTGAGAACCATTCAGACTAAATGGATCATCGTCACAAGTACTATTCCCTGCTGCTTCCTGATCAAACTCCTCAAATGCCGTAGGTGAGTCACTAGAGCAGCTGATTGTTCGGCTAAAAGCAAGTGAGGCAGGATCTTCACTATGCATTTTGCTCAAAACTCTATTCACATCTTGATTTTCCTCACTGACAGGCACCCTCATTACAATGTGTGCTTCTTCGGCCTCTTTGGCTGCAGCATCGTAAAAGCTCCAAGATTCACAGCGCTCAAGCTCGGCCCTACTCAAACTACTTTGTGAGCTCGACGAATGATTTGCCTGCCCTCTAACCATGGAAATGTCTTCATACACAGACTCACTATCGTTATATGAACCGGACACACTAGAACAGTAATATAGGTCGTAATTACTTGAATGACTGGAAATCACCGATTGCAACTCATCGTAGACAGACTCATCTGGCAATGGTGGCGGGGGGTATACAGGAGGAGGTGCGGCATTTACAGCGTCACTTTCCTCGTCCGACGAATCTATCGCACAGATGGAAGGTGTAGATTTAATTTCACTGAGGTGATCATCACTGAGCGGTGAATGGAAAGAGATGGATTCAAATATGTCTTGGGCAGGCAGCGAATTGCAGCGCTGTATGGTCGGTTCCTTATCTTTCACAGGCGCTATTTGGTAGCACGTCCGCCGTTTGTCGATCATGCTCCTAACAGTCTTCTCTAAACGAGCACTGGCATTGCGGGTACCTTCAATCACAGCCTTACTGCGCTCCTGCACGGTCTCTGTTGCAGACTTGAGCTCCTGCTTGAAAGCTCTGGAGACACTCCTGGTTGGATCTTTGATTTGTTCGTTGGAAAGGGTTGGCAAGAGATCTGGCTCCAATGGCCTGGAGGTGTCATAATCTGCTAGATTCCGGGGAAGTGGCACAGGCTTCTTCGGGGCTGGACTTCTCGTGCGGGGCACAGGTATTGGCCTAGCGTTGGCGGAAACAGGAAGAGAATCCATCACTAGCCTGGCCTGACGCACCCCAATTTAATGCAAGTTCCGCTTGACCTTATCACACGGACTGTACTGTCAACAATATTAGTAGGCCTCCCAGGCCTTTCTCTGAGTCACTACACAAATAGTCACAGACTGTCCTCTCCCAAGCATTAGGAAGTGAGTCATAATATTATTAGCTTACTAAGCACTCCACGCGCAAAACTCCTTGCTGTCGACACATTTATGCTGTTTAAGCTGCACTCCATGTAGGTCGCATATGAAATAAGAAGCACGGAAAATTACAATTCCGAATGAAAGTTAACTCCACACCAATCCCCTGCAGGCTTGAAGTCTAATGCAAACTCGAAACCTGAATGCACACACCACGCTTTGCACCACACCACTGCATGGCGCTGCTGTGTAATCAAGGCATGTGATTTGAGTGGTAATTACGAAGATCTGACATTAAAATTGAATTTGGTTTTATTGATATCTGTAGCTCATTAGCAGTCTAAAATTATTTAAAATTTTAAATAAACAACTGTTTACAAAATGTAAACACCTGTAACTGTCCATCCCACCCGACACATGCAACCACTTGCTGCACACCTGTTGCCCCCCCCCCCCCAACCCAAAAACTTGAGCCCCTCAGTTGGCTTCTCTCTGGGAAAAACTCTTGAGGTTACCAATCTGTATACTTGAAAAATAATGTTTTGAAGTATGTACTCCTCTGTCTAATACTATCATTCTAAACTTATCTATTACGGCTCTGGATCAGCAAGAGCGGTTAAGAATGGTAAAAAATAAGGCACTGGTAATTTCTCCCCACCAATTGAAGATTGGAGATAGTCTAATACACTGTGATAGTAAGCGTGGAAGTTGTAGGTAAAACAAAAGTTTACAGGGTATAGACCCTGCAACATCCTTTTTCATCTGCCTTGACTCTAAATGGGCCTGAAGACCGAATCGCCACAGAAAAATGCAACGATTGGCCATATTTAGCTGGATAAAAATACGAAGGAAATTAAATTTGGCAAAAAGGCTCGGGTGTGGACCTAGTTACATCTTTTTTCAACAACTTCCTTGCTTACTACCATAGTCTATCTAAATGTTACAGCCCATATTGGTGGATAAAAATTACCTATTTCTTACTTTTTACCCAGGCTAATTTTAAAAGAAAATTGAACTCGATGGATGTGACAAACTCTGCCATTTAATTAACATAGTAAATATGCAGGTATTTATGATTGAGGATATATTTGTATAACATTGAAAACTATGTAACAGTTATCAAGGAGCATAACTTTAGTGTCGTAACGTCATAGCAGACAATAACAATATCTTATAAAATTACTTTGACTTTCAACACCATAAAATCTTCTAAAATATGTATGCATGATAGCACCTACATCAATTTTATTTTGATATTTTAAATTCTAAATTCTATGTGTTTTTTAATAACTACAACTCAAGCAAGTGAAACATACAGTAGGTACCTACTTCAATGCGTCCATAGGTATGGTTTTCATTACTAAAGTGCATTTTTGGGGATCTATATTAGACATGAACACTGTACTGCCTACGTCATCTGCCAATACTCTAGCTTTCCCTCGGATGGCCTACTCATGTAGTGGATAAAAATAAATCCAGACACACAAGTGAAACGGGGAATTGATTTAAGTCAATACTTAGATCACTGTAAAGCTTTTACTCAAGAAAATGCATTGCGTGACAAATATAAGTACGTCCCACTGAATGGGTAGGCAGGTAACTGCGTGCAGTTGTTAGGTGGCTCAAGTGTTACGTGGAAGCTGCCTCTATAAAAGCAAATTCAAACTGAGTAAAACCGATGCTTAAAAAGTTAAAATTTTAAGGGGATGAGCAACAAGAGATTCTAATGAATTACATATACAAACAAACGTACATGCCAAGCCAATATGTAGTGCCTAAAAACTACAAAGTACCTAGTATTATTTGTCTAATGAAAGAATGAAAAAAAACACATTAAAAAAGAAATAAGAAAAATAATCCTGGGAATTGTGTAGTCCTAAATAGTAAAACAACAGAAATTGGTTGTAAATGCATTCAGTACATAGTTAAAAGTATTTGACTTTACTTTATAATGACTTTTCTCCTTTATATATTAACTAATGATTAATGTTTCACTTAGCATTGCAAACGGTTTTGGCGCAGGGATTCAAACACTTATGTATCATCAATCTGCATAATACTTGCCTTTTTGCAGCCTGTCTATTGTCATGTGCACCTTCAGAGTTGACTGTGGCAAAGATTCTCTTTTCGCTAGAATGTGCGCGTAATAAAACTACTGAGCAAAACACCCTTGCTGGCCAATACATAACAACAGTCTCTAGCGACACTTTAAGGCCACTTTACATTAATTTTTGAGAAGAGAAAGAGGTAAAAAAATATGTACAAAATAAACAAGTCCCCCTACAGATTTTTCCTATCCAGATCAGATACTTCTCTTATATGATATACATGTAACTTGACTATTTCTGATATGCGATTCCAGAGGAGAATAACTATCTACTTTTGTTGACCATTTAGAGAGCAATATTTTGGCATACCTCACCAATCTGATTCCTTCTACTGCCACTGATATTTAAGAATTACAGACCAAAAACTAATCCGATATCCTGACAGTCGACGCTCGAGAAACGTTGCTACTCGTCGAAGCTCTGTTGTCGCTACTCACCGAACTCCGCGACGCTTCAAACCCATTGGTGCCACTCTGAAACACAAATACATTCTATTCTAAGCCGTAACCAAGTACTAACGAGTTTCACACTTTCAGTTTGCATTTAAAGTTCCACAAAGTGTATGAAAGTGCCCGTGCCAATAAGAACATTGGCTCTAAATTAGTGTTTTAACTTACAACAGCTGTCATAATGCTAATGTGAACCAGGATGGCAGACAGCTCCAAGTCTTCACTGTGGCCATTTTTCAACGGAATGCTTCGATATCCAGTTTTCAAACAGAGAATCTGAAAACGAATTTATGTTCAAGTAAGCCACGAGAAAAATATTCATGGACGAGCTTTTCTGTGTGTGACTTCTTATGTGACCATAATAAGAAGTACTTTAGAAAAACCCAGGATCAAGTTGGTTTTTTGCATCTCTTCTTCAAATTGAAATAAAAATCAATAAGCGGAGTCCTCACCGGAAAAGTTGCTTGTCCAATGAAGTTAGGCTCTCCAAACATGTCCTCATCCTGTACCACGAATCTGAGCAGCGCAAAACTGGGATTGGCCACATCGAATTTGCAAGTCTCGTTCCATATGGGGTTGAAGCCGTTGTCAGCTGAGCAATCGTAGAAAATAAATTAGACAAGACATTTTTTTTAATTAGCACGCTCAATAAATACAACCTAAAAAGTAATAGTAAAACAAAATTGAGTGTGAACTTTAAAGCTACGGGCATGGTCGTTCAAAGCTGGTAAAAAGATTACGTCTTTCATCTATTCTTCGCCAATGTGACAACATGCCAATCAGAAATAGTAATTTTTGGACTAGTTTTGAATGCTAAGAAATCCCCTAAAACTTTCGTGTCATTGCGTGATTGGGTGCTGAATGACACCCAAAATAGTAAAGTAATCTATATTTATGGGCAATTTTACAGTTTTTTATAGTTTCGCTCTGATCGAAACGTCGAGAAGACAATTTTTTCTATCAGAGCAGAATCGTAAAAACTGTGTAAAATTGAATAAACATGGCTCTGGAAGCCTATGTTTAACCATTTATGGAAAAGTGTAAGTGGATTTCTTAACATTCTAGACTAGTTATGAGCCAGAGTTAGACATGAGTCCAAAAATGTTCTGTAACTGTTATGGTCAGTTTAATTTAAATGGTTTATTGACAAAAGAGGTGCTAAAGTTAACAGGCCTACCATTTCAAAAGAGAAGACGGCCATTAGCAAACAAAATTCTGAAATATTATTTGCGTTTCTGTGCACATGTACGTAATAAACTCCCTGCTCACAAATCGTTTTGGTGGTAAGCTTGATGCTCGAGTCAAACTCTGCCCCGACCACTTCGACCTCGACGAAAGGACTTGCCGTCCCACGGCCAGACTTGCTGAGATGCCGGGCACCGATCACGCGCAGACTCACAGTCAACGGCTCCACTTCTGCCAGCGAGCTTTTGTCGTAAGGGTCAAAGTGTTCGTGGTACATGAACTCAGGACGGAGCAGGTAGCCACAGTTTCCGTTCTCTCTGAATTTCCCCTGGTTTAACTGCATGGCTTTATCTGGTAGGAAAATAATGAAAGTACATTTTAAAATGTTCCCAGTTCTGTTGCACTTGTTTTATGAAAGGGAACGGGCTACTTCTCTACAAGAGATGGGCTAGTGCACCAGTTGAAAATTGAATGGTGCCATTTTGGTAGGTAATCCAGCGGTACTTTTAACACTCAATGTTAAATATGTCCGAATTGAAGGTTGCCATTTTGGTGGCATGTGGTGTTGGCGGTAAATTGAAACACCACTATTCACACCACTGCCGCCGTGGGAGTTTCCCCCAAAATAGAACCGTGCAATTTGAAGTAGGTGCACCGTCTAGGTCAACTACATGATGAAATCCAATATCCACACTTCTTTTCCATCCTTCGCTTCCTGGTTATCGCTTGCATCAAGAAAAGCCAAGCTCTCTATTAAAAAGTTGCCTGCCTCTTCTCCTAGGAGAAGCCTTACCCACACAGCGAAGTGAGAGAAATGTGTGCCGGTTAGTTGCAGTTTGAGTTGGAAGAGCACTCGAGCGGCAATCCAGGGGTCTCGGATCGGAGACACTTGTTTCCCATTTCGGTTCCCTTCCCTTCCCTTCGCTCTAATAGATCATTTTAATGACGACGTGAATGCACCGCGGGAGTCTAAAATTACCTTCAAGAAATATTGTGGAACTTCTATAAATTCATAAGAATTATTTAAGGTTTCGGAAAAAGCGCATGGCGGCTCGATCGAAGCGAGAATAGCACAGGAATATGCTTAAAACACGACACATTCCTTCAGTAATCACCTGACTGTGGCTAAAATAAACTACATGTTACCTACGCAATATTTTATAGAGTGTAGGAAAGATGAACAAACATGTCATCAATCCCCAAAATTTTTAGGTCCAAAATTACTCCTAGGTGCTTAGGAGAATCTCAGCTAAATATAGTAATATCTATGCTCAACTACAAGATGGCATGTTTGATCATTTTTCCTTCAGCTTGTATGGAACCAAATTCTTTTCTTTGTGTCTCTAAATTCCTAACTAATGACCATTTTGAAGTGACTTTTTTATTTTAGTGGGTTACAGCCTCTTTCACAAAATTTTTGTTTTTAAGTAGATTAATAGCTAATAAGTACAGGGAAGTGTCTGGTAGTTTGTAGTTCTGTTTATATTTAGTAGCGATAAGGTTACGGTAAGCCATTGGCGGCTTGGCATTGGCAGCAAATAACTGTAGTGCGGAAAGGAGTTGGATTGAACTATATAGCTACGATTAGTTGCATGCCAGTCCTCTTTCCTTACTGTACTAAGCGCTCATTACGCTATATATAGCAGTTAACCTATTTCCACCAACCTGGGGTTTGATAGTTGAGTGCTACCATCTGAACGCCAGAATTCCACATTGGCACAGGATTGTAGTTTGATGAATCGACCCGCTGACTTTTTGGGTAAACTCGGCTAAACTGAAACTACATATAAAAGCAAGAAATTATAATTCGTAATCTGAACCCAACCTGAAATTACAAGATGCAAATCGTAGATAAATAAGGAGAACGCTGAGTAATCTTGGTAAACGAACCTGATGGTATTTGAGAAAATATTTGTTCTCCTGCTGACAAATCAATTTCTCTGCTTTAGTCTCCGGAAACGATGACATTTCGCAGAAGGTAAACCGTGGAGATTTTATTTTCTCCAGGTTAAACTGAACTGATTGGCAGTAAACAATCAGATTTGACATTTCTTTTGCTATTTTTCTTTTTCTCTCTAATTCTCTGTGTTCATTTTCCTGCAAAATTTCAAAGAAACATTAAGTGCTCATTCGGTGCATAATAATATAACAGCAACCTCTCTTCAATTTGTAATGGTCTAAGAAAAGCTGCAGACATACCCTAGCACTAGCCACTTGAGCCGTTTCTTTAATACATGCCATCCACTCTAAGGCCTCCTCCTTCGAAGACACTGCCACCTCGAAGTTGGTGCACATGGAAGGATTTCGAATCCGCAGCACCCATTCCAGACCTGGGTGCGGGGCCATAGTCAGTTCCACCACCGCACCAATAACGTCAAGGCTGCCCTTCTGAAGGCTGCCAAGTAACATTGAGTCGGCCGACTAGAAAAAATGTATGATTGACATTGTTAGATGGAAAGGGAGACCATTAGCTTTACCCTTTAATTTCTATGCTTGCGTATGTTATCGTTAAGCATGCCATGCCTTTTCCTTGAATTTCGACAAGGCGAAAAGCTTGGCCTATGCAATTGAACTCTTCCACTACCCAAAAGCAAATGCTTTAACCTTCCGTTATCAAATTATCAAATTGGTTTGTCTACTGCTCCAGTGTGTCCAGTTTTTGTTTATCTTGTGGTTTGGCTGAAAATATCCAAAGCAGCATACGCTATTTGAGCAAGAAGAAATCCAGCCGTTTAAGTTAACAGTCCATAAAAATCTTAATTAAAAGACATGTACAGGGTACAGTCTACATAATCCAAAGATTAGAATAAGGTATCTATGCGTGTGGTTGGCTGCTGTCAAGGTGGTATGTTAGGGACGGGGAATCATTTTAGGATTAATCCAACATCCAGGTTAAGGCCTTTGTCATATTATTATAACTTCTTTAGCCTTAGAATTTCTTGAAAGAAGGTTATAGTTTCAAATGATAAGTTCAAATTTTGGGAAATTAAAAATTTTGACAGTTCTCTTACAAAATTATATGGTAGATGACGTACAATGGACAAAAAATGAATCTGTTTCTTATCTTGTCTATAACCCCACTCCCATTGACTACGGCAACAATAGGCTTGTAGTCTATTTGTCTATTTACACTAATTCTGGGTGGACCCTGCCTAATATTCCCCGAATCAACAAATGCTCCATTCAAGGCTAACTGGGCGGCACTCACCGTTTCATCTCTATTCTCGGGTTCGATCTCGATCACGTAGTTCGACGGAAACCAGAGCTGCTTCTTTCCTCCATAGTCTCCTCTCCACCAGCCGTTCTCCTCCTGTTTGTTTACGTTGGTGATGATCGCATGCTTGACGAACGACAGCTCGTCTTCATGTTGAGCTGTGTAGTCATACAGCCCCTTCACAGTCAACTGCAATGCAACAGTTTTCTCAATGTAAAAAAGTTATATGAGTGGTGAGGTGTATGGGACCTACTTTTCGTATTACTTTTTTTTAATCACTCGGGTTTTGTCTCGTAAATATGAACGTTTTGACAAAATGTTGAGAACCTTGATAAAAACCAATGCTTTTATTGTAACGGTAAGTGCTGGTAGGGCGTCCTTCAATCATTAAAAGCCAGTTGGAGCTACGCCCCTAGTCAAATAAAATTCGTTGAAACTGTTACGAAAGGGATGCCCCGCAAAGGTTATCATTCATATGGGTCTTGCTGCGTGTAAAAGTCTGGGTGAATTGGACCAGATCTTAACACTTACCAAAACTTTTAATATTTAATAAATCAGATATTGAGAAGAATAAATCACAGCGGAACAACTATCACAGAACTGTTTGATATACGTAACAACTTAAGCTAAATATTTAGGCCAGATTTAGTATTTCCCCAGAGTTCAGGAGTCAAGGAATCATCAGTAATTAATACTGTTCTATGTCTTAGCAAGAGAAAGACCACGTATTGCCTTTCCTTGTATGGCTAGCAGTGATCCACGGGCATACTGACACCTCTTTTCAGAGCGATGCCCGAATAATTGAACTAGGCAAGTAAAAAAGGTGACGAGGGCTGTAAAGAAGCGACATTTTTATGCATGGAAGTCTAGCATGTAGGTCAACTTTGTTTCACAATAAAATAAAACTTGTCATGCTGAAGAGATGTTTTTTTTTTAATTTATAGCATAAGCTACTATATTCCACTCAGGAACATTTAAATCTAAATAGCATTGGTACCTATGTTCCTTCCAAATCACCAAAAGAGATAACTTTGGCAAATAAATTATGGTGCTAATTGACCACCCTTTCTTACCTCGCAAGACCCAAGATTGACCAATCCGGAACCAAATTTTTTACAAAAAAGCATTGGATAAAGCTATGCATTGTATTAGGTACTATGTACTATGCATCTTCTGTATTGACATGCATGATCATTTTATGCAACTAGTAAAAAATTCCATAGTTATTATCTCACCATCTGAGTTGGGATGTTAATTAAACTTCATTGTGAATTGTGGTGGGTAAATAAATAAATGGCAGAAATTGATTAAAATGAAAGTAACAAACCCTAGACGTAAATGTGCTGGGATCCATGTATCCAGGAGTTCCATAAACAGATCCATCGTCAGAGTCCTGCAACAAAACAAAAAATACATTTTATGTGTGGCACGTGAAAAATTATGTGCTAAACGTTAATAGCAATTTCTTTTATTCACCTAATGTTGCCGATAAAATTTGAATTACGTCATTAAGCTACTAAATTAAATTTCATACTCAGAGCAATATTGTTCTATGGCATAACCAACTGCCAGGAAAGTGGGAAAGTCAGTTCCCCACATAATGTAATTCGTGTTACAAGCAAATATACAAAGGGATTCTTTGCATTTTTTACATTCGCCCGTCATTTAAGTTGTTTACCAAATCGTTATTCAGTAGAAAAGCAGACCCTTTTTTTGCGTGAGCCAAGTGTATTATTAGACTTCGATTTCGCGTATCAATTCACACAAAAATACTTCCTCGAACACGCCCCTGGACATCAATTCTCCAGCGTCCAGCCCAGCGACACAAAAATGCATGGCTAGGAGAGAACAAGTTAATCAAGGCTCGATCATTGAAACAAATTCTTGGGGCTCTCACAACTACGGCCTACGAAGACTCATTACCAGTTGCCCAGTGCCACCATAAAAAGCGCGCGAAGTGCTAATAATAATAATACAAACATGTAATCGGCATCAAACTTGCAATTAGTTAGAAAATGGGTCACAGGCTACAGGATTCGCAGTTGTTAGTGCCCTGTAAAATTACCGATAATCACTTTACAGTTTCTTTTTCGGTAATACTTTGAATTATATCATCTCCAACAACATCCGTAAAGGTTTGACATGAACCATACATTCACAGTAAATACCGACAGTATTTGCGGGCTTTGTTAAGGAAATTGTTCGCAACTCTTAGCTTTTGCTCGTTACGATCATTTTGGGTTGTACTTAAAGCTCGAATTAACTATAATTATCACATCGTCTCGGCGTAGGTATTAGTATTTCGCACATAGTCTGACCGAAAAATCTCACGCAATAAAATAAATCAATGAACCGATTAAGGGTGATTGCGTAGTAATACACACACATACATGGCAAAGACTTGGTATTGTTACACCGACGAATTTCGCATCACAAATGCACCGGACAACATCCCAAATATGTCAGTACGCGAGCAAGAAAAACAATTACACGATCGTTAATTACGCATTTAATTCGTCAACCGACGTGAAAGACTACAGCATAAGCCTTTATTAGGATGTGACGAACATAAAGCAGGTGGTCCTATCTTGTCATAAAAGATTCTCGGAATATTGTGATTCGAGTTCTTTGTTTCTGTTCTCAGCAAGGGGCGACGACTTCAAGAGAGACCAGCAGCGAAGGGGGTTACATTGGGTTAGGGTCACCTTCACAATTCACTAGCCCTAGGGTTCACATATTATTATAGATTTACACAGTAAGGCGTTGATTAGTATTTTCTACTATGTGACGTTGGAATGCTACTTATTTTTCAAATCTAATTGAACTGGCTGTTTATGTATAACGTAGTATTTTTTCTATAATTATTTTGTTCTCGGAAGAGTTTTAAAAATAATTGTTCTCACGCTGTGTTGCAAACGTTCAACGTTCGCTATTCTTGTTGTTCGCCGGAGGGTGCGTAAACGTCGGGAGATTTGCCCGGTGATGGCGTACGTCCTTGCCTCAGGTGGTCGAGGTTTTACGAAAATACGCGACGTGGAAAAGTGACACTCGAGAACGTTTTATTTCCCAACGTCGCACTCATGACGAATAGTCGACTAAAAGGCTAAGTATGCTTTTTATGCGTATTATTCTTAGGCTAAGAGGAAGATGGGTCCGCTGACCGAACTACGCCTCTTGTAACTAAGACCAATAAATTAACAAATAAAATAATAAAATGCTTTCCCTGGAAGAACATCGACTGTACAGCTAGAATGTGTGCGACTTCTCTACGAGGGTGTCATACTTTATTTAGTGGACGCATGGGACACCCCTGTAATACCACCACCACTTGCCGTATCCCACAAGGCCGCATTCTAAAATCACAAGCGATTCGAACAGTGACGAGAAGGTGGATGGAATCGTGGAATGCATGGAGAACCGATTTCTCGATTCGAGGATGACCGTGTAGCTGGGAGGACATGGCATAAAACGAACTTAATTACAACTCGGAAGATTTGGATCACGAATGTTTTGTCCGATTTCGACGAAGAAATGAGATGGCGTTTCTCGACCGAGGCGGCGATAGCGGCGGCGGCAACGTCGAGTTCCTGGTAAAGACAGTAATGCTTGCGCGGAGAAGACGTCGATTCTCGCTAGGCATTTATCAACAATCAGCATTCGGCACGATCATAATTGAGTTTCTAAGCATTCAAACCTAGTTCACTATCAGTTTTTATTTTTTTACAAATTATTGCTGTTTGGGAGATGTGACTTGAGTATAAAGAATTGCATACTTAAATAGAGCCTCCGAGAACCACGATGGGACAATTAACGTATCTCGGACGCAAAAGAGATAGGAACAATAAATTTTCCAAAAAGGCATGTATGGTAGTAGCGATTTTGCTGCATTCAACCATATAAATATGACAGTAAATCACGGGACTAACTACCGAGCAATTTTGGTTTTAAAAATATCCTCAGTGTTATTAGCATGGCCTCCATGAGAAACTAGTCCCAACTAAGGCATCTAACGTTATAATATAAGTTAC
>QKMV01000670.1:0-20279 GCA_003287335.1 Lednia tumana
GATCCGGGAACTTTCCTCGACGGATGCGCTCGGCCACCAAACCACGACATTAGCAATGGGTTTTAGCGGGTTTATATAGTATGGCATTTTTCGTTAACCCGAAGGGTTAATATCTTTGATCAATCTTTGGGGAAGCCCTAGTGGTAACTCGCTTCAGAATGCACGCAATAGAACGGAAGAATGACACGATAAGGTTGAAGAGGGTGGTTTCTGAAAAAACTGCCCTACTGTTCTCTGAGTTTACATGGTCCAGTTGAATGAGCATTAATTATTATATTTGCACATACTTATATTGTTATAGTTTTCACATCCAGTCTGTCTAGAGCCGTATCTGAAGCTTTCAATTACCAACAAGCTTTGGCATTCAGCTATATTATTTAGAAAAACTTCAAATAGTGCTCTTTTCCATAATCAGAACTTCGGAATATAATCAGAAAATAAGTTATCAAAAGGTAGTTAACACAGCATGTGACTAGCATGATATTTTGAATTGATGCTAAACAATACAATGCATGTACTAACACATTTTACAAAGAAACATTTAACAACCACAGTTGACTACACCATACTAGGGTGTAGGTACATACTTTTTTGGATCTTTAGTTCAATGTCTAAATACAAAACGTTTTCGTACAACTATTACTATTAGTCATCTAGCAAATAGTAGACCATTTTCCTCTCATTTGCATAATCCCCTATACAAGACTAGGTGACAAACACAAAACTCGAACATGTGCAAAAATATGCATTTTGCATACTCATTGTTCCAGTGGTACATCGTATTGACAATCACATCGCAAGCAACCCAGAGCAACTCAACATGAATTAACAGGAAATATACTTTAGCCATACAACAGTAATGAATCTCTTCATCAGTGAGTCCTCTCCTAACAGTTAATCAGAGTTTTTAAATGTAGTGTTGCCAAGGACCAAGCAGAAATAAGTAGTTGGAGGCACATTGCAGTGTGCATACATAGCCTAGGTAATATTCAGGCATTTGATTAGAGATTAGAACAAGATTTGGTGACATAAACACTGATCAAAAAAGTTAGATTTTAGGATACCAAATGCACTACCAATGTCATCCATAAATGATACTCATCCAATTCTTTTAAGATGCTCCTTCCTGCATACGTTTATAAATAATAATGATGCTAGAGATAACTGCTGCAAAATTCTTTTTACACAGGATTAGTTACTCCTCAAAGACATGACATTATCGAGTTCTCAAGTGTGTAGATACTGTATTTATAGCATACTAAACAAACTATTGCTTTCATTCAAACACAAAATTTTGCATCCAGACAGACTCGAGCAACACAGAAAGTAGGTAGGTACGTGGATAAAGTCACCAAATAATTGAATGCTGAATGCAATGTGCGCGGGTAAATTAACATGCAGACATCAAATTACCTATCGAAGCTAAGCTACAATGCGCAAGTAAGTATTACTCTTGAGAGCTTATCATGGCTGTATAACGTTAACAGTCTGTACAAAGTTTAAAAATATAGGTATACTCCAGCATGTATGCTATTTTGTGTTCGCTAGGTGTTGATCAATTTCCATCAGAGATTTTGTGTGGCATACAGTCTTCACTGACAGTTGCAACGATGTTTGCTTGATTTGGAGCAGAGTTTTAAATATTTCTTCACGTATCACAAGGTAACACTCATATTGTTTGCTTCTTTATAATCTGTTAAGTAGAGTTCAGTTTTTATAAAATATCGTCTCAACATTCTTTAAAACAATACAGGGAATTGTTCCTTCCTAAAGTTCCCTAGGAAGTATGATGTATCTTACTTCACTAGTTGCCTATCTAAACGTTGAGATCTGCCATCATTTTACGAAAATCTGCTAGTGTGTTATAGTCTGGGTCGGAATCAATGTCAGCAAAGTCTCGATTCGAGTCAGATTTGGCGAAGCTTGGGTTATATCGACTTAGAGATAGTGGACATGGCAAAAGCTCGGGCATGACGGAATGGTGGGTGATGAGAGCCGTCAGCGTGGTGAATTCTTTCGTGAATCCCTGGAAGAGAAAAAACTCACTGTAGGTATTTTATATTATTTCAACATGCTGACATTTAATTCTATTTATGTGGTCAAGATTAAATACAAGCACTAAAGAGTTGTTTCAGAATGGTAAATGTTAATAGTATCTAATATCGATTCAAGCTGCAAACTTTTTATTTTTTCTTATTTTACATTCACCCGAGTTTGCTCATAATCGTTAGTAAAATGGGAGCACACTTAGGTCCAGGTGTGAACATGTCATGCATGACTGAGGGCGGCCTCGCCAATTATTCACCCCAGCTTTTACTTCTGGCTATCAAATTAGTGAGATACTCAGCAGACAAAAATAGTGAACCAAAGATGAGCGTAAACCAATAGTTGGTGAAGACTGGGGGAAATATCGACTTTCTTTCTCGTTCAAACATAGTATTTTCCTCTAAATTATATACTTCACGCCATTCAACACACCTACAATCCATTGTTTTCTTTGATATTTTGTGACTGTATGCAGACCCTCGACTGAGAATATCGGGGAGGATAAAACCACTAAGAGGACTTTTTAGCCATACCTTGATTTTGAATCCTTTGTTGGTCCTCATGATGAGGTAATGTGCTATTCCGGTGGGCTGGAAGTCTCTGGGCACACGTAGCGAGAGGGCGTAGCAACCGGGCTTGCTTGTGCTCTCACGCACCATGAAGGCACCCACGGGCTCCTGACCCAGCACCTCCAGGGTAATTTCGCTGCAACGTAAGGAGATGCGCCCGTCAGATTTGCCATGAATTACGACGATCTCATCACAACTAAATTAAAAGAAAGTGAGTAGGTACACTAGGAAGCGTAAATCGGTCGCTGGAAGAGAGATATACATAACTGGTTTCAAAAAGTTTCAATGGAGCAACAAGATCTGCTATCTCTTTGGTTGGCCAATTTATGATTCCTGGATTATGTCAACTTGTAATACAGCTTCATACTTAATATTTTCTTGACTTTAAATCTTGATAACAACGAATACAAAATGTCGGGTACCGTAGGTAGAGGTTAATTATTAGCTGGTCACCCAATAAATCGGTAACTTAAGATCCATTGAGGTGCTACCTAAGTCAAAATATAAAACCAAAATATGCCGAGTCAAATGAAAGATTTTTTTAATAGCGATGCCGATGAGAGACAATGATGATGATTGACAAGTTGAATACTTTCAACAATGGCAAAGACTGCATAACTATTAGGGTACCATATTATTTATTTAGATTATTATTACCGAGGAATGCCGGCCTGGAACCACGGAGCTCTGCGCAACTCTTCTTCACACCTGTTGTTCAGACTATCGGTGCGTTCCGGAAGAGGAGGAGGCGAAGGAGTAATCCCATCTACAGGAGGCACCATGGGACAAGATCCAGAACTGCATGAACTGATCTGCGAGATTCGTTTCGATTTGAACTCTTGATCCGTCGATCCCGGTGAAAGCCTATTGTTGTCATCAATCTCTATATGCTTGGTCTGTACAATCTCTCTGTTGTTATCAACGTTTTCTGTCAATCTCTTCGTCTCAGAATCCGTTGCGGCTTCATTGACGTAGCCGTCGGTGAGGGGTCGGTTGTTGGGAAGCGTTGGACTAACGACTAGGAGGCGGGTCTCGTCATCCCCAATGCCAAGACCGGTCAGCCCCATGGTGAGCCGTTTGATGAGAGGCGGCTTATCTGTGAGTCTCTTGTAAGAGTTGAGCTCGGTGGGTGAGTTGCTCTCGTCGCTGCTGGGGGTACTCTGTTGGGAGTGGGACAGGTTCTTGTTCTCGTTATTGTAATTGTGCACAGTGCGTAGGCCAGGGATGGTGTTGGGAGCTTTCACGCCGGTGAGACGGAGACTGGGAGAGTCGGGTGCCGTACCATTTCCTTGCATGTTCATCGTTGGGCTCAGGGAGGAACGGTTGCCGAGAGTTAACTGCTTGGCCTGGGAACAAAAGAGTCGCTTTAATTAGATTGTTGCACAAAATAAATAATGGCTGAGGGAGAATATGACGAACGAAAGAAAGTTCTTGTTTTGGTTTTTCCAATAAGGGCCACTTGAGAAAGCAAACACTAAGGTTTGTGATATGTTCGGCCGTTTTAAGTTCAGACAAATATATCAACCATCATAATAAATAAAAAATCAGTGCTTGTATTGAAATTATATAATATTTTGTTTAAAATGATAAATATTGAAGATACACCTGGGTACATTTTGGCAAAGTAAATGTCAATTATCTGCAGAAAAGTTACATGATGGTTCTGGAAAAGAATTTGAAAAAATGGCAAATTATCCTTTACCCAGTCCACGGACGTATTATTGTTTTCAGCGGGGTTGGACTTGTCATTGAGCTGGGAAGCAATCACATCTTGGAAGGTGGGCTGGCGTTGCAGTTGAGCAGCGTACGCCATCCGAAACGCATTGCCCACGATCGAGTTGAGCTCTTCGGCCTACAACAATCAAGGAAGCGAATGGTGTTAGACAGCTCGACAACAGCCATTAGCATGGCAACAAAATTTTACTACATAGTCCACAGGTGTGCCAAATGGCCAATTTTTTTCTTTTCTGCAATCAGTTTTAACAGATAGCCAATTCCAAGATTAGGATTAGAAAGACTCCTAAGGTGGCTGTCAAGCTCTTAGTTAAAAAGAAAAATTCTTGCATTCGTCTGCCTATGTGTAGGGTTTCAGAAATTACTGCTAGTTACTAAGAGCATCAGCTACCTAAAAACGGCAATCAAATCGAACTGTATAAAATTGAACTGTTCTAATAATAAACCATACTGTCCTGTATCAACTACCTACTTCGGTAATTTGACATAAACTGCAAATGGATACCTAGGATTTTTGAAACTCTGTGTTGAACATTTTTGTACCGCAGTTGTTAGCTTCCCTCATCTCTTCTCCACAAATGTTCCCAACACTGACAAGTAGTGTATGCCAGTCTCATACGAGACACGGGAGGGGGTTTGTTTGATGAAATGGCCGGGGGGGGGGTAATATGTTCCCTTTATGAAACAAGGGCTGGGCTAGACAAAGGTAAAACTTTTGCGTCAAAAATCTCATAAGAGGAAATTGTTGCGAGGCCCAGAGAAAAATATCATTGCCCACTATAAATTTTTATTTTTGAAATAAGTTGTTACGATGTTGGGTCTCAGGGTTACTTTTTTTATTTTTGGACAAAAACACAGAACATTTACAACATTTAGGTTCGGAGTACGTACTTTTGAGGCTTAATTATTCGTTAGCTTGGATTAATAGTATTAATAGTATTAATGCAGCCTTCAATTAATTGGCTTCAAATAATGGAGTAGCCATCATCCAGTTAAATATGTTCAAAGGGCTTGTGGCCAGTATAGAATTAGACAATAAAAAGGCTATTTAAAATAATTCTTTCTAGCTTCAAATTATTTCATGGACATTGTGAAAGTATAGGTACAGTTTGTGTACGTTCTAGCAGATGATAAAACGAAATCGTCTTCCAGCTTCATTGCTGAAAAATGTTCTAAATGCTTGGGGTTCGCTGTAGTACAGCATAGTAATCGTATGCAACACAAAAAACGATTTCGTGAATGGGGACGAGAAATGAGTACATATTTGAGGCGGTAGAAATACTGGGAGATTGAGGTTGCTTGGCCCTTAAGCGGGTGTTTTCGATTGTGTAGAGAGAATCAAATTAATCGAGTGGTGTCTTGTCAATTCCGTAGAAGGGTAGTAGATATACATTCTCTAGACTCATGTCTATCTTAATAGTGGACTTCTTAGCATTATTATACAGCCTGTAAAACAGTTTTTTTTGTAGGGAAGTAGCAAATCGTAGATCCCTAATTGCCAGCTAACTCGACTGTCCTGTAGCTGGATTTTATTACCACTATTTATAACCACCTCTTCGTTTTCTTTTAATTGAATTATAGACCCCTAAAGATGCCAATCGTAAAGTGTATATAACATCAGGTTTTTGCAGTTGGCACATGCCATGCTTTACCTAAGTATCACACTTATTTGTGAGAATCTGAGACCGTATTTACACAACAATCACAAATCTCGAAAAATAATTGTGTGGCGGAGTAGCGAAAAATGGCCGGAAATTCATAGGAAGTTGACTATTTCCCCAAAAAATTGAGCAAGGTTCAATGCATCTTTCAGGCAAAAACAAACGTAGGAGATTTTTTTGTTTTGGATCACATCTTTAGCTCCAATCTCCATTACGCGTTTGGCTATAACGGGACGTGCCCCGAAGGGCCGATTGCTTATGTAAAATTATGGTTAAGTTCGAGCCTTGCTGAATTATTTTAATAAAAGTGCGACCTGCAGAGAGGCAAGCAGAGTTCATTATCCTATTGAATGATGTGTACGTTTGTGGAAAACAAACGAGTTTTCATACCACAAATACTTCCCCCAAAAATCTTCTGATTCACCGAGTCGTTCAATACAAACGTAAAATTGAAAAAAATTACATACCGTAAACTTCATTAAACAAAAAATTATATAGTTAAGTTTGTTTGATCCAGTAAATTTCTCTGGACCTCCATGAATATGGAAACCCTAAGCCAAGGTAACCCACAAAAGGCTTCGGTGCCACACAGTTATGATACAGCAACATTGGATGCGACGACAAAAACATGTTTGGAATTTAATGAACATGCAACTCGTAAATTTGGCGTAATGCTCATGCCCGGTTGTTAAAGCACGACATGTATAGCTATTAGGGGTTAGCAGATAAGCAAGCAGTGTGCAGATTTTTGATTGGAGTTATATCTCACGAAGATGATCCAGAGGCGACTGAAATCCTTTTCCGATGTTAGTTACTGCTGCTGTGATAACAATTTAATTCCATACCACCGCGTAGACTCTACGCATAGGTATGGAAAACGCGAGCTAGAATTACAACGCTCTAAATCGGTGTTATACCCAAGAGATTATTTATCGTGCAATTTTCATATGAAAAACCCCATCTACGATCTCTTGTCCGATGCATTGTTATTTACGCCCTACGGACAATATTACGATGTTGGAATTCGAGATAATTTATAGGGAAAAGTGTACAAGAGTGGTACATGCAGATGCTGCACCTACGTTCTCAGGTGTCCCAACACAAATATCACAATGTTAGCATCGCTTGGAAGCCACGAAATCACGACCGTGCCGATTGCGCAGAAATGAGAAGGTCCCACGGTGCCATCTGATTTCACTCCTCTTCGCTTACGAGCGCAATGGAGCCGGTATATTCGTCACTCAAAAGACGCGCAATTTAAAGATGCAATAAAATTCAACATATTCTCGCCTTGTCAAGTATCTACATAAATTCATCAACTTAGGATATAAGTTAAAACCACGTGTGTTGCTGAGTCTTGAGTTGAGGCGTCGATCTTTGGGCGTCGGCGTCGGAACTCTCTAAACACATATGTCAGCAAGATGATTAGCAGCGGTAGATCATAACAATCTTTGCGCCGTCGAATCCGTTCTCAAGGGATATAAATAGATACAGAAATAGGTATTATTAGTGCTTTGAAGGACTAAGTTCCAATACATGGCAATCGTTGCTGGTCTCAACTCTTGCACTTTTCAAGCTATATCGAGATGCTGAGGGGTGTGAAAGCCGTGGAAATAAGCTGGAATCGAACGCATAAACGGACTTCAGGGAGAAAATATCAACCAGAGATATTTCGTGTCATCGGTTATACAGTATCGGTAACACGCACTATTTCAACACCATTTCCATGAGCATTTTAAATTGCGCTGAGAAAACTTATATCTACACCAGTCCATACACAGTGATGCCTAAGTTCAAAATCAGCCGGAGACCCCGATTATAAAATGGGCTGCTATCGGAAATTTCTGGTTCGTTACCTGATAACGGAAATTTCTGATTTTTTTTTAAGTGTACCTCAAGTCATTGGTTGTTTCTTTTTAAGGTTATATTCCGAAACTTCTGTAATCAAAATTGCGCAGAGCAGAATTCATAGGTTGCGATAGCGTAAACATGTTATGAAATAGAAGTTAGTATAGTTCAACCATGTTATTAATCATAAGTTAATATAGTTCAATCGTTTAGATCTCTGATGTTTATCACTGAAGGAGCTGATGAGTGACAAATAGGGTGACAATTTTACATAGCCGCACTCAGCCTAAAAGGGCAATGCCACTGAATACCGTGTTCCGGTTAAAAAAATAAGCTCACTATAAGTATTGCGGGTTTTTTTCTCGAAAAAACGTATTTACTGAATGTTGAGAGCCTGAAACCCCATTGAATGTCCTTAACTTAATTTATATGTAGAGGTTCTATTCAGCGTACAACGGAGAAATAAAAAATTAATACTTTGCCATCATTACATACGCATGGGGTAGGTATATACCCAAGTTGAGTCGTGAAGTAGAATGTCTCGCCGCGAGTCACCATTATTCTCTGATCAGAGGAGTAGTGGGATGCTACATGCTGAGAGATCTTCACACTACCTGCCTGCCAGGAATGTTGAGAATGTGGTTCAACCCACAGACTATGTGCTTCAACCTTACTTCAAATACACCACAACTTAACTTAGCGCTCTCTGGATACATGGCTCACATACACTTGTTTTAGTCAGATAACCGATATGTGAAAGAGTTTTATTTTTAATTGTGTAGGTACCCACTTTTACTTTTTTGTCTAATCATCGTTGATGCTTACTAACGACTTGAAAAACTCCTTTAAGAATGTCCAGGGTGAATGAGTATAGTCTCACGCGTGCATTTCTTATAGTGATATTAGTCGAAATTAGCTGAGGTAGGTAAGTACTCACAATTCATAACACAAATATCATATTGACTTCATGATTGAGAAAAAATACATCAAGTGGTGTTGTGTAACTCTTGCGCGGCAAGGAGAAGGAAAGAGTTAACAAAGAAACATTCCTTCAAGTGCCAGCTGATGACAATGATAAAATATTTAAACATTGAAATGTGCGCCTCTTCCGTCCCACTTCCCCACCGATGCAAAGGCGATGTGTAGTATCGTTACCAAGGTCTAAACGGCCATTTTTAAAGCTTGCTATAGAAAAAATACACTGTTAGCAACATTCTAAATGTATTGGGCTACAAATCTGTGCTGTTTTTTTTACATTTCTATTCTTATAAAAACGTGATAAATACGAATTTTTGAATAATTGATCCTGAAAAATGCGAGAAATATCGTGGGGAAATCGCAATTAGTATCGCCAATAATTTTATATCTATATCTGGATAAATTCAGTTTTTTACAGTTGGTACCACTACTACTAGTTGGTTGTCTTCTAAAAATTTTAGTGAATATTCTAAGCGAGAGAAACAATGCTATCTTTTATTCCACAAGAGTTGCTTCTGATACCGTCTGGAATGATCCACGTGCTTCGAAAAGCGGAAACCTGCATATTTTTGCATTTTTAAAACATGGAGGTTGCAAAGAGAAGACTATCGTTGTCTGCGGTGTATGTTCTCGAATACATATAGCAAGCAGCAAATAATTACTTAGAAGTGTATTTAATTGAATCACATTGCATCCGAGTTTCTTAAATGTTGGGTAAAAGACGTATGCGACGCTCGAAGAAATGGCACAGAATAAGTTTAACATTCCTACAATAATTTGACTGAGACATGCATTGCATTCAGCGTGCTGCTTTCATCCATGAATATAGCTTGATTTGATAAACTCGAAATCGCTAACTCATTGTTAGCAGTTAGGTGCTTTGTAGGGGAAGCTCATAACACTACCATAACACACATTTTTATAGTACATTGGTGTGATTATTTAGCAACAAAGTAATGTAAAAAGTACATATTGTTATACTTTTCGTTTGACCGTTTTTAACATTGAATCCCGAAATTAACGACTCATTTGAGAATGTGTTACTGGCGATGGTTTGAAAAAATAAGATGCATGATTTTCTGTGGTGAAACCTAAGTCAAAAAACCATGTGATTTCGATACTTCGTGGTACACGAGTACGGGTGAGGAATTAATAAAAGAGGGTTCCATTTTAATGTTCATGGAAAAAGTGATTCTTGCCACATAAATGCAATCTTCATGCGTAGTAACATACCAGCTCACTAAATATCCCCGACACCACCCACCACGTAAAATGCAAGTGGCAAACAAATAAAGCGAATTTGATGATTTCATAATCGGCAACCGCGGCTAAGCACGAGCGAAATGAAATTAAAACGCAATTAATTTGCATATTTTTCTCGTCTAGCTCCGAGATGGGGTGCTGCGTCGTTACGCGTTACTCGCTTGGAAATGAGAGAAATTTGATTGTTAATAACATGTTGTTGACACACTCTCAATGGAATGCAAATATCTCTGGACTCTGGGGAAAATATGAACAACGACATTAATATTTTGTATTTTGTATTTCATATTTTGTATTCTTATATATTCCCAAATTTTGTTGTAACTTAAAGAACGAGCACCCGAAGTCGAGTACGCGTTGAAAGTGTATAATCTGATATGGTGTTTTATGGTTGGCTAAGTCTGAGGAATTGGTTCCGTCATGGTTAGCGATAACAACACTAATATCCTGCCTAACCGTCATGTGAATATATTTACAAGTGTTGGTACCTAATCATGTGGCACGGTGACTTTTGGGAAAAGTCACAGTTTTTCCATTGAAAAAAGGCCGATGGCAATTGAGTATTGTGCTTCTAGTATTGTGTATCGTGAAGTGTTGGACAAATGCGTAAAAGCCGATTTACTCGAGTGTCTTCTAGCTACAGTGTTGTAAGTGGGCTGCTGAAGGTGAGTCAAAAGTGACTCCTTGACAAGCTAAGTCACCTAGCTCCCAAAAAAAATATTATTACGTTATTTAAAAATATGCAAGAGAGTTTTTCGAAAATAATTTATATAACCGTAGCTCGTGTTTAATACGATATCTTCAGGTAGCTATTGCACGGAGGATATTGTGTTACGAGGTTCGTGGTTTTTGTTGTGATCGTCGACCACAGCTTGGCTCTATTTTTCGTCAAGTTTCGGATCAAATTTGAATGAAACCCGAAGAGACGAATAGGAGAGAAAAAACCTTATTCCAAATGGTATCAATTCTAACAGAGATTGAATTTCAAAGAGGCCATCTGCCCCATGCCTTCCTTTGTGACAGATGGACATTCTCTCATTGAGTTCGATCCATGGAATTGATTGCATTACGATGTGTGTGTCAGCTATTACCATGGCCGGTAATCAAAGTAGGCTAAGGTAATCAAGGCTCTTGGTACACTCAAGCCGAGATCAAAGAAATATCTAAATATGATGGGACGACTGCAAAGTGCAAAAACATATATTAAAATAACTCATTGCTTTTCTACAGCTACTTTTCAGGAGAAGTTCGAATCATGAAATGAATTGACATGTTTTGCTATTGGCACTGGCCACCGATGATTCTAATTACGTCGATGGACTTTTCTTCTGGATTGGTTAAACTTATGGTCAAATTGATCACTATCCCAATGGGACAGCATTCAATAGAGGGGAGACTAGAGAGTCTCTTTCGGATTCAGTACGGACGTTTGTGTTAAGGTTTGAACGTGCCAACAGTAGTGCAGTGGCTCCGATTGAAAGAAAGAGAATGAAGACAGCTACATATATCGGCACAAAGACTCAGTGTCAATACATATCACTGATTATAGATTATGTAGTACAAAATACAGTTTAATTTAGTCAGGTACATAACAAATTCCCTGCATACAATTTAGATATAATGTATTGTTTGGTAATTTCGATCTTCCACGCTAGATTCAATCTAAAATTATCTGCCAGTTCTCTCTTCGCAACGGAAGATTGTACGCAAGATGAATCGTAGTCGTACCTCCTAAAGAATTTGGTTTCCTGGGGGGTGACGCCTTCCGATTGTTCGCCCGACGGGATTGAATCGCGAAAGGAGAGAGAACGAGCTAGACTAGGTCGCGGACGGGATAAGATAATGTTGGAGATTCGTGCATTGAAATCACCAAGAGACCCACTCTACACAACGTCGATGCCAGCTCACCGCTGCACGGATTGATAAATGGCGCAGGCAATTGTTAACCCTACTAAAGACATGAAGTTGGATCGAAGCCCAACCGAACAACTTGTCAGCGAGCGGGCATTCCATTCAGACACAATTTGAAACGTATGACGTGAATTAATGTGAAAATGGCGTGGGCCCAAACTAAAGGAAATCGTAATATCCGTAAGGAGCTAGAATGACAAATCGGTTTCGCGAAAATCCGAAATCTTCGTGTACGACGACAGAAGTGTTTGTAAGAACTGCATAAAAATTATATTATAAGATCGCATCGTACTTATTTTTTATTTTTTTTGGCGTAGCCAACTGAGCCATTGCGCAAATGGGCGGACTGTTCAAGTTAGCGCTAATTTTTTCCATTTTAATATTAATAGGGATAGAACATTCAGTGATACGGACATTGGACAGTGTACGAAAAGCAAATTAGTGTCATACTAAAGTGTCATGTACACTGCAAATACGTTCATTCGATTCATTTGCGTGACCCTATACCTACGCAGTTCCTTGCAGTAGCATCCTTAGACTTGGCGAGAGTCCACAAAAACGAGATAATTAATCCACTACGAAGGACAAGAGATATGTCGAATGTTTAACAAAATTTTGCTGTTCGTTGACAAATGAACCCCTTGTCAATTCCTCCGCGACCGGTAGCAAAAGGTGCGATGAGTATTGAGTCCGCAGCGACTTGTGTTACAAACTTCTCGAGGAATGTTACAATCGTTATCGTCCGAAAATAATAAACGGCCGAGGTAGAAAGTATCCAAATGGACAGGAATTCATGTCGACCACGGCTACGCTATGATATTAGAAGATTTTAATGTCGAGGTATCCCACTTATCTCACAAATATGTACTACTTAGCGCGTAGAGAAATAGCGGTTTGGGCTCACATTCAGCCTGGTATGTACCTATATGGCGAATAAGAAGTTGGGGGATAATAGTTTACTCGAATCACGAATCACGACTACGAAAATATATGTCGGAATGTCGTCGTTAAAGACACAGAAAATAAATGCATTACATTAAAAATAAAACACAATAGACAGGATAAAACAGCTAACCACGATGTGATCCTGAAGAGCATAGGTATAAAGACCTAACAGATACCTTATAAAAGGGTTCGCCAATTAATGATCATTAAGACTCATGGATCTGTCATTTGTGCCCTATATAATCTTGAATCAATTGTATGTTGCAGTTAAAAATAATGACGTCTGAGATTTCAAATGGAACCAAAAGAAACGTAACAAAATATAGTGCAACGTCTTGCGGTCTTGCCCGATAAGTCTCGTCGAATTCCAGTTCAGTCCAGTAACTTCCAAGCAAGTTATAGACATACCACTACCAACATATACCAGTGCAGCAAAATTGATCCGGTCTTTCTCGGACTAATTGGCAAAATATTCTGTCAATGATAAGTGAATATTTTAATTTGTATTCGTGGTTTTCTTGAGCATGTGATCTAGATTCGTCAATCTTGAAAATGTCAAGTCACATATCACTCAGACATGGTCAAACTTTGAAGCTGTTAAGTTTAAATTGTTCTGGAGAACTTCATGGCTACGACATTGCACACTTATTCATCCACCTGGAGAATTTTATAGTTCAAAACCAGTTTCATTAACTGAACTGCCCAGTATTTAATTTTAATAGGTAGTTATTTGCAAATTCCATTTCTGAGACAGCTGGGTGGAGAGCAGCTAACAGCAAACGTTTTCATTTCTTGCTTCATCTTCTGGTGAAGCGCTTTGGTCATCAGAACGGTTTGGTGGTGGTTGATGGCGTTTGACCTTTTCAATTGATGTTTATTAAACTTTTAAAATAATGCTATTTAAATGAGTTTACGTAATGAGTTTCGAAACATGAGCGCTTAATTTGATTATAATTTCCAACGAACAAGAAAATGTCAGGTACTGTGTGATGCTTAAATAGCGTATTTCGAAGTGTACATTGCACGGAGGCAATTTATTACAGCACAATAGTCAGATGACTTCAATTGCCCCGAGACCGCCAAAGTTTTTCCTCACCAGTATGAAGTTACTCCCACTTCTTTTCAATTAACCTGCACCTATACGTAATCATGGTTCGTGCATGCAGCTCGTTGCATCTGCCAACTGCAAGCGAGGCCAAGTGCATAATTATTAGTTGGATAGGTAGGTACCTACGACACAACTCTGAATGCATTGCAGTCTGCTCGGGCTAGTTATAACATTTGAGTAAAAACGGTACAGTTGACTCTTTGATAGACTCTTGGAATGGGCACACGGGATGAAAATGTTGAGTCAACTGATCATTGTGATGCAGCTACCGTGCCAGCATTCACACAAAACACGATTGTGTGTCCTGTTATTCCATCAGAAGACTTGGCAAATGCAATTTATTTTCTAGCGTAAAATATTTTATGAGCAGCTGGGATAAGATCTTTTTGTGTGTGCCAGTATAACAAATAACAATAATTCCGTTTTCGAAGAGCAAGCCGCGAGTCAAAGAGAGTTTTACTTTTATGGGATTTTAACGACTATTGAATTGTTGAATGGTGAGGCACTATATTGCCGAGCTGAGGAACACGTATTCGGTTATAGAATAGTAATATGATTGTGCGGCGCCAGTCTTCGGACGTTAGAAATGTGAAAGAGGTTGCTGGTACTTGATGGAGTGCACCTAAGGGTATTGGTCAGGGATCGACAAAATGTAGATCACACTCATTAACCAGTCGGAGCAAAGCCAACTTTCTGGCGTGACTCATTCGCGTGCCCGATGCCTTCGTGTCAAAACGAACGAATACCTCTGTTAGCTACTTTAGATTATTACTAGAAATACGGACATGACAAAAGTAATGAAAGCATTTGCTATCAACTGACTACGAGCGGCATGCTTTTGAGGGATTCCAATTCTGAGCATCAGCAAGCTGCCGCAGCTGAACTTCTGAAGTTGAAGTTTAGAGATGTGGTCGTAGATGGACATTCTTTCTCCTATTGGTGTGATCGAACTTTTCAATTCTGTCAAAGAAATTTCCAATTATTTCATCCCAATTCAAGTGGAGAGCCTCTTAATGGACAATCCTGGACCCTTGCGAAGTTCATTATTTCTTTTGTCGTCACGGAGTGGGGTCATTCGCCATTGAATTGCACCAAAAGAGAGAAAAAACCGCCATCCGAAGAAAGGAAGGCCACAATACTGACCTTCGTAACACACCACTTCCTTGAATTCTTTCTGACATGAAAATGGCTACCGTAAAAAACATCCATAGGTTTCTTTGAAAAGATCAATGAAATGGGATGAATTAAGCCTGGGGCCAGAGGCTATCCGACGATCTAAGATGCTTATTCAGCTTCTTTATTCAACGTTACAACCCCTCATCAGTGATTCCGACAAACTTTTGCCTTCCTAAGTGGCCTATTCACGTAAGAAGCGCGGGTCGTTAGCAGAAGAGCGTCCTGTAACAAAACACAGGCGTCGCACTAACTTCGCGTCTATACAGTCTCCACATGTTCGGGTACGACCGCAGAAAGTACGATTGTCATTTCGGGAGTGAATCGTTCGACTGCGGCTACAAGGAAAAGTTGAGAACGCGACGTGACGATGCATTCACTCCTGCATTAAGCAAGTGCATTGACAATAAATTAGATTTTAATCACGACTTTGTTCTTTTGTACAACATGATGCATTTCATCCGTCTCCTTGCAAGACATAAATCAAAGGTGTAAAATGCAAGGAGTAAAGCTGTACGGTCCCTCTGGCCTCAGCACCATCCTTTCAATGCGACGAAGACATGTTATTATTTAAAATTTATTACATCACAATTATATTTATAGGACGACGTCTTATTCACAGCCCACTTTATTAAGTAAAAATGGTTTTACTGAATGTAATTATGCACTTAGATGCAAGATTGCAATAGCACTAGTAGGACAACCAGTTTCCTTATCTTGGAATTAAATCTGCTACAATATTAATTCAGAGGATAGGATATATTGTAGGGGACCTACAATAAGAGCCCTGCTGGCACTGCTACACATCAGTTTAAACGTGGCGTGTTTAAAAATGATATATTATGTTAATGTTTAAACAAAATCACAAATGCTGTTTTTAAAATAAAGAATGAAAGAAAGAAATAAAGCTAATGCAATGGCTTTTAGCAGTATTTCGTTGGAAAGTTGCTCTTCGACAGTGGTGCACATGGTATCAGGTGAAAAGAATAGGTCCCTGTGCCAGCTGACGCCGGTAACTTGAGATCTCGAGATGACGTAGTAAGAGAACAAACACCGTAACCTAGATTGTCGCAAACTTACAGTTAACAAAGAATACCTTATCCGTGAACCGTCGCTTTATTAGTTGCTATTAAATGCAATGTTCGTATATGATATGACATGAAATCGGTGTTGGAGCGAAGATGGTCAGCGAGGGTCAGTGACATGCATTGGAGCCTGAGAAACGACTTATGGGCATCGGGATGATGAGCTTATTATTTACCATATTATGATACAGGTGGTACACCAAGTTGGCGTAAATTCAAAAATGTGTATAATTCCAATTTAAATCAATAATGAGGGGGGCCCTGAAGACTAAAGCTCCGAAACCTCTTGTACACATTTGTTGAGAACGAAGCAAGCTTAAAAATTGTAATGTTTTCGTCTTTATTGAAAGGATTGCCAAAATGGCTCCTAATAATAATTTATAACATTTGCACACATAAATAAAAAGATTGATGATGGTTTATACGCATCATAACGAACGACGCCATAGAGAAAAGTTCTTGTTGTCCTACGTAGTACTAGTAAAATAGCCACGATCTTGAACTAGCAACACGCCATTTTTATAATATTATTTTATGGAAATTCAAGATAAAGATAAACACCCCCTCTTCTCTACCATTAAGACAGCAGAGCGAAAGCTAGTACTAAAATTGTCAGTAGCAGTACATACCCATGGTTTATTTACGAATCATGCGCAATTCGTAATTTTAAATGAACGGATGATTTGCTTTGCTTTCAAGTTTCATTTGATAATCGTGATCATCAACCAATGGTGCATCAACCAGCATCCATTCTTAATCCTCTGCAGCAGCACCCACATTCCTAGCACTCCAGTCTCTTTAGACTCTAGAGCCAATTCTAACAAGCAGTCTGCTTTCTAAGAATACCAACAATGTTTTTACCAGTTTCTAATGTCATTGACTTGTCGTGGACGATCAAGATCTTTGTATCGGTAATTATCATTGGACGAATTCTTCAAAACTGCAGGAAGTCGCATTGTTCGAATGCTTTCAGACCATAATTATTGGTTAGAAAGGAAGACGTTCAATTTGTTACGCGTTTTGATTACAAATCCACCAATTAATTTAAAAAAACGTTTTGTAAGGTAGTGGATATTTTACAGATCAAGATTATTCAAGAAGTATATAACAGTAACATTAAGAGCGGTGCTTTGAGCTTTGAAAAACTAAACAAAAAGTCAACTATATCAGTCTGATCGGCCATATTCTTAAAACATTTCAGCCCTGATGTTACTCATAGTTATACGAAATAAGACCTTTTCACAGAAGGCTTCGAGAGTAACTAATGTGTTTTAGAAATAAAAGGGCTGGTTTCTGGAAATAGTTTCGAAGAAGACCAAAGAAAAGCAAGGTTCCAAACCATCATCATCAACTTCGATCACACGAAAGAAAATCACAACATGATCACACCTTAATAATGAGAACGATGCGGGTGCACACTTGCCTAATTTCCGATTACAACACCAGATGGGCAAAAAACGCAATTTCCTGGCGTAGAATCGACACAGGCACCCCGCGAAAGGGTTGTAAATCAGAGTAACTCCCCACGCCACGACCACGTGCAGTGTGCTGTGTGCACCCACACGTCAGATGAGCCTTGCGTGGTAGAGCGCCGAACAACACAGGAAATCGTTGACGTGATAAACGTTGACGGTTTACAATCGTGAGAGAAAGTCCCTCGGAGTCTAGTTTCATCTTCACTTAAGACATTATTCTTAATTTCTTTAAACTGCTCATCCTTACTAGCAATTACTTCTTTATTATTTTTCCATGCCACATGGCGGCGCGAGAAATTCTACTGTTAACTTGGATTTTCGTCGGTGACTACCAAGTACACCGTTAACTACAACTTCTCACTCGCTTCATTGTTAAATTGTAGTTAAATTGAAAAACAAGTAAAAAGTATTATTGTTTGCCTACGGCCACAGGGCAGCTGTGGAAGTGGACGGTAAAGCTTTGGCAAATAAATATCGATTCCGAATCTTATAGTTGAGGAGCTCAACGCAAACTACGAATTTTCGACTGTAGCACCTACACTAATATGATTTACCTTTAACTTTTGTGAATGTCCGCACTGGCCGCAACAATACGACAAGTAATCCGGTAACGGAGGATTGAAGCTTAGAGCTTCTTTGCTCCCACCGTAATCATCGACAAGTTTTCGATAGTGCACTTTGAAGATGGGTCGTGCAACTGCCTTGTGGGCATTGCTAAGCCTCCCCATCGTGAGTAAGCCACCCTAGCCTGCTCACTAGCCCTCTTGGCTTCGGTAGGAATTAAGCCACACACGGCTAACACACACACTTCACGATTAATTCCGTCAGTACTTTGTACATGCGGTATACGTCATATGACATTGCGAAATAAAGTAAATTTGAATTCACGGAACACTGATTTTACAGAACATGTAACCAAAATTGGCGAACCAATATGTCAACTTCAAGCGCGATCACTTTTGGCAAACAGTCGCCTTTCATCAGCCTTTCACAAACGCCTCTTTCCAAAGTACGAGGGTCGTACTTTCAAATCAAGCCCACACGAATTGCCACAAATATGCACTATCTATCACAACCCAATCAATTAAATATATTTCACATTCCACGTTCACTTGACACTGTGCTGTCTGGAGCGCCACAATCGTGTTGAAACTGTAATTTTCTTCTGTTCCTGTTCGCGGTTAGTAGGAATGGCGATGAAAGTATATTATTATCCTCTGGAGTGAACTAATAGTGGTTTATTGACCGAAACAAGTACACTCGAGAGCATGCCGGTTTGCGAAGGTACCGAAGCTCTAACTCACACTAACACGACCGTCCGTATGCGGCGCTGGTTTACCACTGACTGAGTTGAGACTTGAAAGTTGAAAGTAGCCACTGCCAGCCACATCTACTAGCCAGCCATTCGATGGCCTGTACGGTCTTCACCAGCTCAGGAAGGTAATCTTCGACCCACCAGACCTGTTCTCTATGTTCAAGACACTTCACTAAAGAATGAAGAAATAAATGAAAGGACACGTCGGAGTCAATTATTATCAAAGTTTCGAGTGCCATTGAAGTTTGACCAAAAACTTACTATTTGGAGAGAAATTACCCATCTGAAAACGTATAATCCTTTCGACGCTTATTTCAAGCTGAAACTAAATTTAAAGGCTTAACGTGAAATACTGCAGCCCCTTACTAATCGTATGGTACCCTGTGTTCATCGAAAAAATAGAAAAAAAGTCGTCATGTCTCCTCAACCATCTTGTCTTATACGACGTTTTACCAGCTGCTACGCACGAGGTGTCAAACGCGTCCAAGTAAGGGATCCTCCACGAAGAATTGGCATTCTTTTCTTAGCATTGGTATGGAAACTAAAATTTCCTCTTGAACATCGGAATGCCCATTCTTCTTTGCTGCATTCTAAAAACCGCCCAACTACTTTTCAAAGAGCCCCAAGTTTCGGCTTCGAGCAACGGAGCAGCACACCATTGACTTGACCATACATGGCTCATACCAGTTCCAATGACACACGACATGTATAGGCAAGATGCAAGAGTTATCCTTGCAGAACTAAAGTGCACAGCAGAGCTTGCACCTTCTTGTCTGGAAAGAAATTACTCGGGTGATTTAGATTGGCAGCCATGCAACGTCAAAAGCCAGTCATTAAATATTGGCGGTTTAGCCACCGGGCCGGAAAAAAAGCTGCTTGGTGATCTTTCTAAAACTTGATGCAATTTGAGATGTTCGCTAGCAATGAAAATTACTTAGAGGAGACGAATTAATTAGCTGATGTTGATGACGTTGGTATGGGTTTTGACTTCTATATTTATTATGGTGGTACCGTGTGTTATAGTGCATTTCAGTGAAGCCTTAGTTCGTTATTATATTTTCTCGAGGCACTTTTTTTTAAATTTCTGCATTCATTAACTCTAGTCTCTAGTGAAGTCTGCAGCTAATCAGCATGGAGTCTATGGACACATTACGTATCTTTAATATAT
>QKMV01000671.1:0-20251 GCA_003287335.1 Lednia tumana
TATTTTTGGTATTTTTTGGCGTCAAGGTGGTACACTAAAAGTCTGGTGCGGTAAACTCATTTTAATTTTACTGTATTGCCTTCTGCCTTTAGGTTACTACGTGTTATTATTCCCGACAAAACTTTGTTTCCCGACGCATGACATCTGAGGTGAGGAAATATCTATTTTCGGTGATCCCTATTCACTAACGATTCAGGGGCTGTTTTGTGGTGCAGCTATATGTAACATTAGGGTATACTTATAAAAGCGAAATTGCAAATATAGATTTTAAAAAAAAACTGTTAATTCCTGGGTTAAAATGCTGAAAACTTAACTGAAACTAAACTGCCTGGTTTTAAACTGCCTAAACTAAACTGTTTTTTTTTTAAACTATAGTGCTGAAATTAGTCAGGAGATATGAGTCTCAAAAAAGTAATAATATAGATTTTCTTTGTGCATTAAGTATAGCAAGTACCTACACTATAATAATTTTAAACTACAACTATACAGTTTTCTTATAATCACGTCAAAAAGGAACTGTGGAACTTCTAACCACAGGCCCAAATTTTACACCAAACGCGTTCCCTAGATTTGCTCCAAAAATAACCTCGCATACCAATTTCTCTTTCGGCGCTACTGACTTTTCTGATAACAAATCTCACACCACTGGGAAGTATGATGGACAGGGGCCGGTGTTTTGGCCCCAAATTTTTTTAAATTACTCGCCAGCTTAATTTGGGATGAAATAAAGTAGCCTTGCGAATGACGCGCCAACGAGAAAAACATTTTCCACTCACATTTTGAGACTGCCAAAGTTAATGTGCACTATGCAGACAAAAGTAAGCGGGAAGCGCTGTGCTTTTTTGCGCACAAAAATAACCAAAATGATGAATAATGAAAACCAATAATCAGTTCTTCTCGTCAGCGAACTAAATAAAATGAATAGGTGTTGACAATGATTATCTTCCTAAATCTTATCTTTACACAGTATTTCAACCTCTTTTCACGTCAATTGTCTGCAAAAATATTGAAGACATATTCGCATTGCAAAGTTCGTTCGTAACAGTTGCTTCAATGGTCAGTAAAGGAAGTATGTTTAGTCTGGTCTATCTGTCTTTGTGAATCTCATATGATGTTTTGACGTCTTCAATGTTGAAAATTATCGTTCACTACGGCAGCTCGATACTGCTGTGCCCAGAGCCTCCCGGAGTGCAATGTCCAGATTTCAGTTTGATCTAGTCATATTGCCTTCTGTTTTCTGCATCACCAGGTTTTTTTCATTGATATTCACATACTTTAACCTCACACGATTATGCCAACACGAATACGAAATACATATTCTCAAAAAAAACTGTTGTAAGTGGGGTTTACTGCCAAGAACAATTCGCCCGAAGAAGCTTACGATAATAGTTTGCGAAACGTTGGGAGTTTGTTTGCTAGAAGTTCTTGGCAGTAAACCCATTTACTTGAAACCCTTTTTTTGAAAACTAGTGCTGAGATTAGGAAGGAGACATGAGTATTAAGAAATTAGTAACGAAATGTATATTATTGTATATTTTGCAGGAAATATTTATGCATCCCCTCTACAATAATTTCGTTATTTGTCAGTATGTTTTCAACCCGAAATGTGGTATGCCTTTACGTTTCCGCACCGTTTGAACAAGATTTGAAAAATATTTTTTGCCAAACAATTTCCAATTTGATGCGTTGCCAGGGTCTCGACCCCTTAAGACCAAAAATGGGCTCTTTTTGTTTTTTTTTGGTCAATTTGAGATTTTACCTAAATTGATGACGGAAGTTGAACGTTCAGACAAATGTTCGCCCAGTTTAGAAAAGTATTAATGCCCGCGGTTCAGAGTGTCGGTGGGGCAATCCAAAATTTTTCGAAATTTTAAGTGAGCTTGATATGGCGTTCGTTTCTGACTAATTCTTGAATTGCGGATAACATTCCGATGGTCACTTTAAAAAAGGTATTTGTTTCGAGCTCTCTTACGGTGTGCACTGTGCCTTACAGATTTCCCTTACAAACAGCCCCTGTAACGATTTACTCAAAACATAGTCAACTCAATTCACTCAATATTGCGCAAAGTATTACGTATTGATGAATGAATGATAAAAATATGGTGAACATTGGTACTAAACTTAATTAGGAACGATTTTCATTGGTTGAGGCACCATTGTAATGCATCTAATATAGACCAATGCGCGCGAAAGCTGGCTAGTAGCCCCTTAGCAAAGAATGAAAGAGCTCCGCCCTTTCTTGGTGTACTAGAATCACAATATTAGCATTCAGTTTAGGCAACATTTTCTAAGGTTACAAATAGAAATAAGATCGCAGAATACCTCGTATCAACCACAATAGTCTATTCAGGTAAAATTTCAAGTATATTCAAACTTTGTTACGGCCTTTTTGTCGCACCATGGGAGAACTACACATCTGATCAGCCGATACCACAGCACGGCCAGTCAGTGTGCTGTCAGTGCTCAGCTGTCACCGGGCGACATTTTTTTTCATGACCTAGCATACTATAGGGTACACCTGTGTTATTATTATCAATGTGACTTGCAAAATCAACGATATCCACGTTTGCACCATAATGTAAGAATCTCCGTACATACATACTCTTAACAGTACTTAGTTTAAATCCAGATGCGTACTTTGATATTACATTGTGTAGGTACGGTTGATTTTGGTAGGTTATGCGATTCACAAATTTACCTGAGTAACTACCATAAAAAATAACATTTTGTCTTTTACTGCAGGTCACATGGTATAAGCCATACATCGAGAAATACTTTGACGTATTCGACGGATTGCATTAACCAGCTTTAAGACAAGCCTACTGCAAGAACACCACTATTTAAGTGCTCTTAGTAAGACTGCAAAATGATGTACTGTCCTCCGAATGTAACCCTGAGTGAGATTTGGGCTGATCATGGCACGTCACAGTGCTTTATGGAGACTGTTTGCCAAAGCATAATTGGAGGATTTATGCTGTTGTTTGGCTCGTTCCAATTATGGATGTACAGAAAATATGGATCGCACGTTTCTGAACAATCCATACCTTCTTCGAAGTGGTATCAATTTCAGTTCTTCTTGGCAGTGTTTCTGCCTACATTGTCAGTAACAAGGTTTATTCTTCAAGCTACTGTTCTAAATGGTGGAGCAATTTACGGTTACATGGTATGTCATTTGAATTAATGCAAGTTGGATCGCGTTTTTCCTTATAACTTGTCTAACGCTGTGGAAACTTGTTATTTGATTTAAGGTGCTGTCCGTACTGACATCATTGGTCGTCTATCCTATCTCCTGCTTACTGATGATCAAAGAACGAAATTATTTGTTACCTTCTATTCCTACTAGAGGCCATGGTCTTGTACTTTTACTATTTTGGACTCAAATCTTAGTAACTGAAAGTCTTTCATTTGTAAACCTAAAGAAAGAAGATTGGTGGTTTCACCTTCACTCGTAAGTTTGTTTAATTTTTTAAGCTTTTCCTTTAATTGAAATGTTCTAAAATTTTGTAGGAGGTAAATTGTTTGTGTTTGCATTACTTCCAGGCTCACAGACCAGATAGAAATGGGGCTCTTTGTTTTACGATACTCGGCAACCTTATGCATTTTCCTTTTGGGCTTGAGAGCTCCAGGAATCATGACTTCAGAAGACTACTTCAATATAAACAGCTCATCGTCACACTACAACCCCTTGCATGGAACCCAGTCTGTAAGTAATGTCCCAGAAGACTTACTTACTTGTTCTACCCGTGGCTCCATATCGATTCGAGTAAGTAGCTTGAAATATTTGCAAACATTTTACAGGAAACTAACGAAGGCTCCACGTTTCGTAATGGTTTTGCGAAACTGCGTACATTGGCTCCATTTATTTGGCCCAAGAAAAGCTATTTACTTCAAATGCGAGTTCTATTTTGCTTTCTGTTGCTTGGGTTTGGCCGAGTAATCAACCTGTATGTTCCTATATACAGCAAGCTCATTGGTGAGTTAACTCCTACAAACTGCTCATATTGTAGCAAATCTTTAACAACACGATTATTAATTGATTTGTTTACTTTGCAGTGGACAGCATGACATACGTCCCCCTTTCTTTCCGCTGGGACCTCATATTAATTTATGTTGCATTCAAGTTTCTGCAAGGAGGTGGTACAGGGGGAATGGGTCTACTCAATAACATGCGTTCTTTCTTGTGGATTCGAATCCAGCAATACACCACTCGAGAAGTTCAGGTATAGATCATGTTAATTTTATATGTTCTTTCTTTCCATCATGTCTGATTGGCAGCATATCCTAATCAATTCAATCTTTGATTTCAGTTGGAATTGTTTCGTCACCTTCACAGCTTGAGCTTACGCTGGCATCTTAGCCGTAAGACCGGCGAAGTTCTCCGAGTAATGGATCGTGGCACAGAAAGCATAAACAGCTTGCTTTCCTACATCCTTTTTTCCATTCTTCCCACCCTTGTTGACATACTTATTGCCATAATATACTTTATAACAGCATTCAATGGTTGGTTTGGTCTGATTGTCTTCATCACAATGGTGTTATACATAAGTAAGCTGGAAGTCTCTTGACAATTTTTTTCACTCATATTATGACGACTGTTAAAACAATGCTATCAACAATCGCTGTTTTTCAGGTTGTACAATAGCTGTAACTGAGTGGCGTACCAAATTTCATAGGCGAATGAATTTAGCTGACAACGCTCAGAAGGCAAGAAGTGTTGACTCGCTTTTAAATTTCGAAACTGTCAAGTATTATGGAGCAGAGAAATATGAAGTAGACATGTATAAAGAAGCAATCTTACATTATCAGGTAAATATATATAAATAATTGTGTGGTTTTATCTACTTCACATCCTGACAATAAATTTGTTTGATAACATGCTGTGAAATTTTCAGAGTGAAGAATGGAAATCAATGATCACTCTGAATATTTTGAACACTCTCCAGAATGTGATAATATGTGGTGGTTTACTAGCAGGATCACTGCTGTGTGTCCACATGGTGGTTGACAAACAAGGCTTTACTGTCGGAGATTACGTTCTGTTCGCGTCATACATAATACAACTGTATGTGCCCCTTAACTGGTTCGGCACATACTATAGAGCCATTCAGAAGTGTTTTGTGGATATGGAGAATATGTTTGATTTGATGCGTCAAACAGAAGAGGTGTTTGATGCCCCAGGGGCTGGCCCTCTCATGTTGAAAAACGGCGAGGTAGAATTCAAAGATGTCAGTTTCTCGTATATCCCTGAGAGAGTGGTTCTCAAGAATATCAACTTCAGGGTACCCCCTGGCACAACAACTGCTCTGGTAAAAAAACAATGAATAAAAGTGACGAGCTGGGAAGCTTTTTCTACAGCTTTCCTTGGGTTGACATTTTTTTAATGTCGAATAGGTTGGACCAAGCGGAAGTGGGAAGAGCACACTGATCAGACTTCTATTTCGCTTTTATGACGTAGAATCGGGAGCGATTCTTGTTGACAGTAGTAACGTCAAGACCGTCCAGCAAAGCTCACTACGTGAGGCCATCGGAGTTGTCCCTCAAGATACAGTTCTCTTCAATAATACCATCAAGTACAAAGTTTATTCAATTACTTTGATGTGCTTCTTTTGTTTTTCTTCCCACTAGTAAGGCTTTTCACTTGGAATTTCTTTTCCACTAGGTATAACATCCAGTACGGTGGCATAGGAAAGCCGGAAGCAGACGTAGTTGCTGCTGCCAAGCACGCCGACATACACCAGCGGATTCTAACGTTCCCCGACGCATACGAAACGCAGGTATGCTGCGCTCTAATATTTTCATTTTTGGACTTTTTTCATACCACACCTGATTGCTGAACTCACTTAACCTGTGGCCGTTTCGCTAGGTCGGTGAACGAGGTTTAAAGCTAAGTGGTGGTGAGAAACAACGCGTGGCTATCGCTCGCACGATCTTGAAAGCGCCAGCGATAGTACTTCTCGACGAAGCTACCAGTGCCTTGGATACACAAACTGAGCGAAACATTCAAGCTGCACTTAATAGAGTTTGTGCCAACCGAACGACTATTATCGTAGCGCATCGATTGTCTACAATCATTCATGCTGACGAAATACTTGTTTTGAAAGATGGAGAAATTGTTGAAAGAGGAAGGTAAGCTTGCCACTATACCTGTTAACTAGGTTTTTTGTTTGGCTGCATAATATTTGGAAGGTATGCTAAAGAAATTAATTTCTCTCGTGCAGACACGAAGATCTCATCGCGTCCGGGGAAATCTACGCTGATATGTGGGAACAGCAACTGAAGAATGAAGACGCCGCTATGCAAGGCGGCGACACAAATGGTACAAAGTCTGATGGTTTGGAGCAAGACTCGAAAGGCACCACATCAAATGGTAATTAAATTTTTCAAGTATGGTTTTATATACATGTCCTAGCCTACGGCATGATACTTGGTTTAGATATCGGCGAGACAATGTTATGAATCAAATTTGTGATTAAAAGTTTTATTGTATGTATTGAACTTGTCTGGTAGATATAGACGTGATTTTATGATATGTACCTTGTAAAATATATAATACAAAGATAAAGGTACCATTCGTACAAAAAGTGTTGCATCATCCTTGGAGTTAATAATTAATATGGACACCAATCAACATTTAAGTACTAGCAACAAATTAAAATTATTAATTGTATATTACTCTTTGCTACATATCTCGAAAAGAACATAAAATATATACATCATATCCATAGCCATTTATTTAAAATTCAAAATACTATTCTGCTAGCACCTCTACACTAGGCCATAACATTTCTTATAATTTTTAATACATAACAATTAACTACTGCGGTAATCAAAATATACCATCACATTTCTGTTTTTTTATTAATATTGCTTATCAATCGATTCATTAGGCCAATACTATAGTAATACAAATGGCAGTTACTCTCCTATATAAAACATAAATTATACCCATCAGCTTGACTTATAGCAACTGATCTTGGAACTCTTGGAATTTGTAGATAGCCGTTTATAAGTAGTATCGCTTATTTTTACTAGACAATAAATATAGAGGTGACAATGTATTTTCCTTGAAAAGGTGTATGGCTGTATACAGCATGAGATAGGTCTATGATTTGCAAGTTCAGTTTCTTATTCACAAAAAAGCGCAAGCAAAGTCGGACAATTTGGTTACTACGTGGTGTGGTTAGAGAGTGGTCGATGTGACAGCGCTGACACCATGGACCAATATGGTTGGGGGTAGGTCAGCAGTAAGCTCGGTCAGTAGCTGTAAATACCGAGTGTGCAACTGCTGGTTTACTGGTGGCTGAGCCAAGTAAACGAATATAGCAGCAGTTTCGTCCGAATGCTGTTTCATCAGCTGGTTCACACTGGAAACATAAAACACGATATAAGTACACAGCACACGTGCATTGCCGTTCACCGATTCTTTGCCGAGTAAAGAACTTGCGGTGAAAGGAGCGGATTAGATTTCTCACCTGAGAAGATAAGCTCGCGCCGTGTTGTTCGGAACCACCTGGTCAGGATAGCAACCTCCGAGAGATAAGGCAGAGCCGCTGCTGAGAGCAACGGCTACATTGCTCCAACCGGGAACCTGGAAATAAAGACATACGTTAGTGTAAAGGAACGATGAAGGTATAGTTTTTAGAGCCTGCTGCCAGAAATGGTGGAAGGAATTCAGATTTAGTTAAAGATGACTGTCCTGAGATAAAGAATTTCAGAAGGCAGATAGTCAAACTCAATTGCATGATTTTGGCACTATTGGTTAAATATATATATATAAATCGAAAACCACGTGCTAGATTTGGATGAAACGTTAAAAGGATGCCTGTCAGGATGAGAAGCAAATATGCTAGAAGTTTGATTGAAATCTAACATCAGAATCTCGAGCCATCAGGCCCGGTTTCAGGGTAAATTTTTGTGTACGCAAGAAGAGAAAATGCCACTTGTAGGCCCGCCGCGGCGCTATGTCAAGGTCATTTGAAGCAAATCTACGCTTTTTTTTTTAGTACTTTTAGCCAACAGAACCAACTTGTTGAAATCACCAGCTGCAAGTGCAATGGTGAGCTGTAGCTACTGGCTCCTGTAATCATAAGTATATCACATGGGTTGGTTAAAATTTTCTGAAAATTTTCTATTTACTAAATGGAAGTATGAGTGAACCTTACACGCATTTTCTCAGAGCTGGGGTTGCTTTGCCTACATTCATCACTGCCCAGCAAGCGTAATTTATACAATATGTCGAATTTCGACGAAACGAACATGAAATCGCCGGATACATTAACAACTTTAGAGGGGAACCTTCAAATAATTTCGAAGTCAGGAAATATAGCTATTCGTTTGTTCTTCACTTCTTTAGTGTTCCCATCTTTTCCTCCAAAATATTTTATTTCCTCCCTGTAACCATGAATGTGTTGCCACAAAATCATAACATGATGATTAAAAACAATATTTTCAACCAAAGTGTTTTCAAAAAAAAAATCAGTGCCGCCTATCCGAATGTGTTGCCGTACGCCGTCACGTATGCCAAAAGCTGGCCCTCGGAGCTATACACAGAAAAAAAAACTGTGCTTTTTAGTTTACATATTTTGTTTTGAGAGAATTGTGGCCCTACACAGGCCGTTTCTCTGACAACGTTTGCCTCGTCAACTTCAGAATGAACAATTCTCAGAGCGCAAACCAAAAAGTACACATCAACATTATGTTGATGTGTACTTTTTGAAACTTTATACTCTGAAAATCTTCGGAAAAACTGATTTGGTCCGCAACCTTGCCCAACTGAACAGTACAATCTAATCGACCCCAATCTGCTTTCGAATTTGCCTGGAACAATTGTGGGAAGTCGTGATTGTCACAATCAAACCCAAGATCTGATTGCCCGGCAGACATATTCTTACTCAGTTCAGCTGAGAGGGAAATTCATGAAGAAAAGAAGACTAACCTGATGTATAGTAGCAGCGATTCTAAGTTGATGCAGTAATTGACTCATTTTGGAACATTGCCCTATTTGAGAGTCTTGAGAATTGGCTGAACAGAGAAATACTCGGAGATGGAGTGACTTCCACACTGGTACCTGAAAAACTTGTTATTAAAACAGGCACTGATAGCAGGACAAGTAGTTGAGAACCGAGACAGGTTGAGACTCTAGAGGTGTCACGAACCATGTTTATTATGCACGCTAGCTGTAGAATGAAAAGACTCGTAACACTGAATGGATCGGTCTCGTTTGGAGACAAAATATTCACAGGCCACACATCGATGTACTTAAGCCCCCCACGCCTGAAGAAAAAAAATACATTTTTTTTATTTGAGCGAACGAAGGTTTTGAGAGTCGCTGGTTATGTTGGAAAATTTCACGGCAGTGCTCTTTTGTAAGCTCACAAGAGAGAGCACTCCAACATCTAACATTTTTATACTTATAAAATTACTTTTTATACTTTTCATACTTGGGTTTTGAAGCCCTGCAATGGTGATTTTTGTCCAGATAACTTACTTGGAGACCAAGGTTTTATCAAGTGTTTCGAAATGTCTACAAACACAAACATTCTTGTTCAACAACAGAGTGTCTGCAATCATCCCAACAAACTGCGACTTCTCCAACGACTTTCTTTCTTCTTGGCTCCTCAGCGGAAAATATCCATCGAATGCTTGCTGACTATCAAAAACAGAACATAATTCAAGATCAGTCACATAGCTACCTATCTATCTGTATATTTGCAATATCTGGAACAGTTTGCTCAGGCCAAACCTGTTTAGAAAGTCCAGCTGATTGTTGTCATCGTAGAAGCCCAGCACAATTGTATTTGGTTTCATGGCGCCTAAGCCTGACATTCTTATCATGTGCCTCAACCCTTCACGTACAGTTTTAGCAACTGTCAGTTCAATGAACGCTTTCACCTACACCAACACACAATTTCGGAAAGAAATTCTAATTTTTTTCATAGATGACACTATAAATTGTCATACATCAGTTGCAGTCAACAAATCAGTTGCTAATCAGTTTCAATGGATTTCAATAGAGCAAACGTGACCTGATTTTTCTTTTATTGGCCGATTTATGTTACCTTCAGTTTAGCAACTTATCTAGTACATTTCCCTATTTTTTAACAATTTAATATACATAGTATTTACAGTAACATAGTAGTAACATAGTATTTACCTTTAAATGATCAACTAGGGTTAGCCAGTGTGGATATTGTTCGATGGTCGGGTCGAATTGCGTTTCAGTTGGGCCAACTTCTATGTGTCCAATGACAAACAAACCTCCTTTCTTTATGTCATTTACAAAATGGATGAGTGGAATGCATGACCTTGGATTCCCAACGAGTAGCAGCATTTGCGGTCTCCAAAACTTGACATGGTCTTTGCGAGAATCCAGTAGCAACAAGTACTTGCGCACCTGAAAAGGAACGGCCCTCATGAAAGCACCATTCCCTTTCTGCCCACAATAATTGACATTTCTTCTAAGATAATGTGAATATCTTGAACTGACCTGATGGAAGATCAAGGCCTGAGAAATAGAGCCCCAATCTGCGCCACGAGACGGTGAGAATAAATGCAGAACGATGATTAGAGCGAGGCAAAGAACCATGCTCGATGATGCGTAAATCGGATTGATCACAAACATCATAATCAGGGTGCCTATTAGCCCCACCAATGCCGTGTGCCATGTAAAGTAATGGAAAGATGGCCTGTAATAAAACAAGAAAATAAATCCTTACTGTTCAGTTTCAACTGAACGGTTAGGAATGGAAACTTAATCCAGTGGCGTGCAGGCTGTACTAATTACGCATAATGGTGATCACACCATATAAAATGTGTTAATAATGAAATGTGTGTAAAATGTATTTCACTTCATAATGTTTAGGATCCTAACATATGCCCTCCGCAGGCCAACTGGCTCCGCAGAAATGTAACGTGGCAGGTATCTGCACGTGTTAGGTTTCAATCTCTGAATGCTACTGACGTAATCTTCTTTAGTGATTAATTACAACTACCAAAAATCATCTCATCTCACCGAAAGTTTGGTGCTGACGCAAGCTCTAGACCAAGACATGCCAAGTTAGTAGCCAAATACGAGAGCAAGAACAGCACTGAATTGATTTGGGCAATTGTGTTCAGAGAGCCAATCAACAAAATCAACTGCACGAACACAAACGAAAAAAAAACAGCGACAACTGGATTTCCACGCCAGACGCCCTTGGAAACATAGTTCAACAGTGGCCCTGAAACCAATAAAATCCAGTGTTGGTCAGTAACATTCCATTTCCACATGCGTGAAAATATTAAACGTAATGAATTTGGGTCTTCTTTTTACCAAACACATTGTCTTTCGCAAGGGCCTCTAGCACTCGGCTTGACCCTATAAGATTACTAAGACTGGCACTGAATGTAGCTGTGACAATCCCGATGGCTATGAATGGAGGCCATACATTTATTGGCATCATAAATACAAAGTTGTTCTGCAGCAAGAACCGAGAGGTGGACGCAGCAGTTAGCAATGAGATGATAACATAGCAGAAGAACGTGAATATTACTGCTGAGAGAGTACCACGCGGAATATTACGCGCTGGTTCTTTCAGTTCACCTGAAAGAAAAATTATAGTTAGAGTGTTAGATTTTCACATTTTATTAGCATTGAGCTTAGCATTGAGTTGGCATTGAGTTTTACATCTGGTAAAATATTTATCCACAGTACTCTTTAAATTTCGTGTTGAGAAGGCTCTGAGTGCGGATCTGATTGCTTAACAGCACCAGCACAGCATAAAGCACACTTTTTTTTAAATTCCCATGAAAAGTGAAAGAGTTATCCCTTTCAAATTTAAGGCAGAAATATTAGAATTGAAAATGAAGGATTGTTTTAATAATACGTTGTACTTCTTGTTTTTTTAACTTCAAATTAATAAGTGATCTGTACTTTTTCATGCTGATACCATGATTTGAAAGTTCTTACTGTATCAGATTCACAGGCCAAGCGTGAAAGCTGGTAACAATTCAGCGAAAATAATTTCTTAGCCCACAGGAGGTCCAACACCACTCACTATGCAGACTTTAGTTTTAAAATGTACTTGAGAATTTAATTAACTTCAGTATGAGGAGGTTTTATATAAGGTTCACTTGTACCCGACATGTTGGCTCCAGCCATAATTCCAGTCACACCACTAAACAGCACTCCAAATACAGTAGCAAAATGCACTGCCTGCCCGTCGGAGCTGTAGTCGACACCATATTTTGGGAAAAGATTGTCATTCAGCGTCTCAGTCATCAGGCCAGTGAAGTTAGCCTTGACATGGTAACTTATGTTTTGATAGATCACCTCGTTCCCATCTGGGATACCGACCTGAAAATTGGTTCATTTGTTTATTGAATTTGTGAAGAAAAGTAAAATTAACATTACTCATCAACATTACTCATCAACAAAACTCATTAATATCAAGTCAAGTAAGTGTCAGACCTGTGGAAAACCCCATGTGATTTGTAAAATCGGTTTAAATAGACACAATGAATTGGGAAAAAATTGAAAATGAATTTATCTGAAACCTAGTTAAAGTACAGACGAGCTCCTGTTAATTCAATGTATAGCTGCCCTACAAATTATGTTAGTATGTAATCATAAGGTACTTAAAATCAGGTGGGATTTTCTACCTAGCACTGAAGCAACCTTAAAACATGTTCATTGCAAAGCACACCTGCATAAACCCCTGCGAAATGAAGCTGACGATGGCAGAGAGCAAACATACGCAAACTACACCCAAAATTGCAACACTTGTCTTGGCAAACATAGCGGCTCCAATCAGACAGACCAATAAATTAAGAAAATTTAAAACTGTGCAGTAAAGAAATCGCCACCAGCGTCCATCTGGAAGTCCTGGATTACCTTCCCCTACCAGATAGCCTGCAATGAAAATTATTTACAGTTAATACACAGATTACCTGATTGTAAGTGGTTGAGGTTAAAAAAGTGTTGCCATCTGCTTACCAGATGGTCCAAAATTTTCCACTAATCCTTCAGCACAACCAGTGATGTAGAGAGCACTGCTCACAATGTTGGCAAGGAAAAAAAGTGTTCCAATAGAACCTCCGAACTCAGGTCCCAATGTTCGACTTATCATAACTGAAGAGCGTTAAGGATCAGCTTGATATAAGTTGGTACATCATATGGTTATTTGAAGGCAGGCCAATATAAATGATGTTTAATTTTAAAAAGGATACAATATGCACCTCCCCCCTCGACAGCACCATTAGTTGATATTGCACATACACTTGCTACAGTAAAAATGAGGATTCCGTAAGCAATCACAAACTGAAGTAGTGTAATGAGAAGGCCTGCATTACCAACAATGAAACCTGAGAATATAAGTGATAATTATAAATTAGTAACATTATGATTTATGACTAACCAGCGCAACTGGTCACCACCCGCCCACTGGGCCTGCCGAAAAAAAAATTATGTGACCTCCCTTCACTTAAAAAAAAAAAGTTAATTTACTGAGTTAAACTGCTGAAAACTTCTAACAAAACAAACTGCTAATGTTTTGCTAACTTTGCTGAAAGCTTCTTGTGGGCAAGCCTGGCAGATTTTACGTGAACAAGAACTTATATAGGAAAAAACAAAAAAACCAAAAAACAAAATCCTAGAAAAGCCTACTTAAAATTTCCTCAAAGAATAAATTCACCTGGGTTAATAAATTAAAAAATGTATTTCTCTTTTCTATTAATGGTTTTCTTATTATCTGTCTATTTATAAATTAATAACTGAATTCTATCTTACTTGTCCCTTCTTCTCAATCTACCCAACCAACTATTTAAAATCTGGTTTATTTCTTTAATTTCAGGATCTCTCATTTCTTATATTTTTCCTTTACTTCTAGTATACAATCGATATACAGTATACAGTTGATTATTCTTTGAAGAAATTTTAAGTAGGCTTTGCTAGGGTTGTTTTTTGGTTTTTTTGTTTTCTCCTATATAAAGTTCTTGTTCACGTAAAATCTGCCAGGCTTGCCCACAAGAAGCTTTCAGCAAAGTTAGCAAAATGTTGGCAGTTTTTTTGTTACAGGTTTTTAGCAGTTTAACCCAGTTAATTAACAGTTTTTTTGAAAACTAGTGCTGAAATTAGACAGAAGACATGAGTCTTAAAAATGTAATCCCTTCACTTTATTTGTATTGTATTTTAAATTTTAAGAGAGTCTTTGCTAGCATTAATTTTGCTACAGCACCAGATAAAAATTTTCTAGTCCAATTTATTAGCTCTAGAAGACAGCTAATTGTTGCAGTCTATTTTGTAGCATTTTGTTTCTAAATAAATTTTGCTCATTTTTTTATAAGAAAATCTTTCTGTCTTTATTACACTCTCTAGCATGAGAAACAATAGGAGAGCAGTATACGTACAGACGTCTAGCTAGATGTCCTGACATGCAATGCAATGTAATCAACTAGATCCAAGCAGGCTAGTTACTATCCAGATAACTCTATAAATTTCTAAGAAACTATGGTGTTCCAAAAACCAACCAGTTGGTTAGGAAAGAGGCGTAGCATATTCAACACCACTGCTGCCTCTCAGCAAAGCGTTTCCATTGTTTAAAAGACTAGATAAAAATATTACTATCTTTGCTAATGGATATTTAAAAAATGCATTCTTGCTTTGTTCAATACTCCCACAAAGAGTATTTGTGTTTTGTCTCGTGCATCTCAGTGCCACAATTAAAACCCAAATTTCCAAATAGAGCCTAAACTGACGGTCTGACCTGGGCCGGCCCACAGTTGCAAGCGCCTAGTTACGCCTCTGTGACCGACTTATATCACAATAATCAGCCCGTTGAAATGCTCACTAGGTGTTTGATTCTGGACCAACTTACCCACTCGCAGGAACAGTAAAGCACTGAACATCGATAGAGCGACCGGGCTAAAGACGCCAGCAAAAGTGCCAAGAGTTCTCCCGGTAGACGGTAAGGTTCCAAAAGCGACATAGCCATCATGTGTAGTACTGGAGTTTCCTTCACCCTGCCGTGTTATCAGCGGGACTTTGTCATTGCTTGGTCCAGATGCTGGTATTGTTACTATTGCAACAGGTCCTTCGTTTGTAGAACCAACCTCTGGGGCCAACATTTCTCAAATGTATCTGAAATTTTTGAAAAATTAAGGAAAAATACTGGGATGAAACCAAAATTATATGCTCATGCCACAAGCTAGTATATAGTAGTAGTAGCAGTAGTAGTAGTAGTATATGCCCCTAGTGTCAGGACAACCGATACAACTGTCAAAAATGTTTGAGGTTATCAGTTACCAAAAAGCTTGGTAAGCGAAAAACAATAGCATAATTTATGAGGTATAGATGGACACGTACCAGAGTATTAATTAAAACAATTCCACTTCGAGTTTTGATTAAAAAAAATGAATGCTCTCACGGCTGCCTGCACGCCTATTAAAAATGTTGTGATCATGAATCACCTCCGGTAACGCCTCTTTGCAAACACAATGACAGTGACAACTGACAGTTGCCTTGTAGCTGTACGCAGATCGGTACAGTCACACGCAAAATAAATGCGTAAATCGATGATAATAATTTATTTTGAATCAAGATACTAACTACTGATAGTCCTTGACTGCCTGACAGTTTTTTTTCTCATGTTAAAAGTATTTAACGCAAAATACAGTAAATTGCTATTTTTGTGCTAAAGATTTTAGGTTTCATTTCCCAGCGCTTTGGTTGGCAACATCTTCTCAACGTCAGTCTTCAGCATACTTTTTAGACAGGGCACAGGCGGCCTAGAAGTAACTGCCATGAGTTTGCCTCTGCAGAGTGGCTTGAGCAAACTCAAAAAGAAACATTTTCGTGTAAAACATCCCAAGGCAAAGCTATTTCGTGCCAATGAACCACTTCTTTCGGTGTTCATGTGGGGAGTTAATCACACGGTAATTGCACTTGGGCCCATGTATGCCTATGTTGAGTCTTTGCATGGGTTACTGGCCCAATCCAATGGCACAGTAGTTGCATTCAACAATTGTTAAAACAGTCTCGAACTATTTCTTTAAAGAAACCCATCATATCATCAGAGCACCGCATAATAATGTGTATTTTGTAATTATACTTTCTAACCTGTTAGCACCTACTTTGTAGGTACCATTGGCAAAATATGGTATCCCAATAATGTTATTGTTGTATTGTAGTGCTCTGGACCCAAATAGGAGTTCCAGAAGTATAAATAGTCTTTCATTATCAACTTTTACGTTTGATTGTTCTATATGGCAGTATATATTAAAGCACTTTTCAGTTGTTACCTAAAGTGTACCTTTGACTTTCAGATTAACGAATTGAGTCATGTCACTATCCCAGTAATGCTGCTTCCCGATGACTTCCGGGCATATTCAAAACTTAAAGTTGACAATCATCTTTTCAATAAGTAAGATTCAATCATGTCTACGTTAGCTTATTTAGTTTTGTCAGAAACATTTAGCCCGAAAATTTGTAATAGTACGTAATAAATAGCTAATAATGGCAGTCCCACTTCGGGGCAAAAGTGAAGATGTAAACATTAACATTGTAAAACATTTTTACAAGGAAAGTGATTGTTTTGATAATGTAATTACTGTATATTTTCAGAGAGAATATGCCCAGTCACTTCAAGATCAAAGAATATTGCCCTTTAGTATTCCGCAACTTGAGAGAGAGGTTTGGAATCGATGATCAGGATTACAAGGAGTCACTTACCAGGTAAAAACTACTCTTCAATTGAATCGATTTGGTTGGATTATATTTTCTGTATTAATTAATAACTGTTGAACAGAGGTTGTACAGTATTGCGCCCCGACACAAGTGGTGTTTCACATGCGTGCTCTGATCTCAGGTCTCAGCCCGTTTTAGTTGATTCGCCAGGAAAAAGTGGGGCTAAGTTCTATCAGTCTTATGACCGGCTTTTTATCATCAAATCACTTACCAGTGAGGAAGTTGAACGAATGCATTCATTTCTCAAGCATTATCATCCAGTAAGTCTACGCTAAATAGCTTTCAATTGACGTTTATCAGCTTCCCATTTGGTTGAAATGTTGATTGTCTCCAACTATTTTTTCACAGTACATTGTTGAACGTCACGGTAAATCTCTCCTGCCGCAATACTTGGGCATGTATCGGCTTACTGTGGATGGGGTAGAACACTATATGGTAGCCATGAGAAATGTGTTCAGCAATCATCTGGCCACACACCGCAAGTTTGACCTGAAAGGTTCCACCGTAGACAGGGAAGCTTCTGACAAAGAGAAGGAAAAAGATTTGCCAACTCTGAAAGACAACGATTTTGTGAAGGAGGGGATGAAAGTGTTCATAGGAGATGATGCTAAAGAGAAACTGATTGAAACACTGACGGCTGATGTTGGAGTAAGCAATTTGTAATTCGTAATAATTACTATTAATATCGACTTTAACATTTAAAAAGAAAACAACCTTATTCTCGGCAATATGTTGGGTTTGCAACTAATCGATAATTTATTTCAGTTCCTAACCAAGCTCCATCTGATGGACTACTCTCTGCTCCTGGGTGTTCACGATTGTACGCGCGCAGAGGCCGAATATGAAGAAGAGGGCGGAGATGGAAACACAGGAGACTCGGAGGATTCGGAGAGTGGCTCGGGAGTGGACAATCAGCGATGGGCTGCATTGGCTACTCCACCCGATTCACCGCACGGTCAACTTTTGAGGGACTCGAGCATTCAGTACGAAGCTGGATTAATACCAGAGCTAGACATTTATGCAATACCCAGCTCAGAAGGTACTATATTGAAAGCATTGTTTCCAATGTAAAATAACTAGTCACCAGCTGTCAGCAAATATTTTCATAATTATGTTGATTTTTTATTACAGATGCTCCATTGCGCGAAATCTACTTCTTAGCACTGATCGATGTCCTCACTCACTATGGAGTGCGTAAACAAGCAGCCAAGGCAGCGAAGACAGTGAAATATGGTGCCAATGTAGACGGCATTTCCACGTGTGATCCAGAACAGTACGGTAAGAGATTCATCGAGTTTCTGAGCAAAGCTATTGAATAGAATGTGGCTGTCTCTTTTGTCGTCGAAAGATGTTGAACAATAGCCAAATAATAACTCTGGTTCTATTACGTTATGGAACCTACTAATCTCATTGGGGGTTCCTTTTTAGAGTTAGAAGCAAAAATATGTTTGCAATACAAAAAAATTGTGTATACTCTTCATATAAACACTCTGTTTCAATCTACTAAGATTTCCTCACAAACTATTCAATCACATAAGCATTTTCATCTGTCATCTTTTGATCACAACTCAATTTATTAACAGGTATCATTATGTCAACCCTTTGATTTGTCTTTTGTTCAATTTTCCATGCCTTTTGTATTCATGTTCATGCATACAAAACTAGTATTTATTTTTTCTCCTGGTTTCCATGGGAATAGCAGGTGAATGCAACCACATATGTCAAGTGTTAGTAAATACCTAAATGAATGTATGTGAGTGTGTCTATGGATGTTAGTCTCCATGTTTTTGTTGCATCTTAAGTTATGGCTAAATAATGTAAGTTTTTCTTTGGAATAATTTAAATATTCAAACATTTGACCTGCCTGCAAAATGTCTTCACGTCAACATTGCTCCCTTCATAATTAATTCTCATTTTGGTTTACAATGGATTGAAATTTGGTGTAGTGGGAGACACAACAGATTGTGCGACAGGTTTTGCACCGAATCGGTGCCAGGATGGTAGAATTTCGTACAAACAGACTTCTGACAATCGTCACCTCATCTTTTTGTACTGAATTTGTATCCCATTTAGATTTCTATGCTTCGTGACTGATAATATCTTTGATGAGACTACTGACCAATGCTGTAACATAGGCCACAGGTGTAGTTTTTCATATTTAAATGCTTAAAATATTAAGAGACAATCCCATAACTGTCTTTCCTTAGCATGTTGTCTCCCATTCACATTTTTTTGTCAATGCTAATTTTTTAAAGCATGAAAGCAAGTGTTTTTTTATCTTACATGGTTGTTGTACTCAATATCTTACCTATTGTTATCAACATTTCTCCACTTTGATGCTCAAATTGTAATAATTGTGTTTTTATTTAATGGTTGGGCTTGAGTAGTTAGTCATCCGCCTCAAACCTGATCGGTATTTTTGAAAAAGGTTGGTAGATTGCAGATGAAGATCATCTATCGAGTTGGGTTGGATAAGTATTTGGACTAGCAAAAACGTATATGCTAAATCTTGGTCTCTGAATTGGAAGGTTGTAATATTGCGAGACACGGTTACGTCTCTGAAATTTCCATTTTTATCAATATCATCCATCTCATCACAATGGAAGCAACATTCTGATTCCAGGAAGAAAATGCAGATATATGGAATAAATGTATATATCTGAAGAAAGTAGGTGTCCTTTCTTGAGTGCAATGCTTGTTGTAAATTTAGCATTCAGGATCACTATTTTGCCTGTTATATTATTCTAGTCTTGGACATACTATTCAGTTAATGTAATATAATTTGGTGTTTCTTCTTTTACCTACAAACTTAACCGACGTTATTATGTGTTATATCATAAATGTAAGGTATTGTAACACACCTTACCTATATAAAATAAAATACTTATTATCCTCTTGAATGCCTGAAAATACAGACTTATTATAATTCCAGGTCCGTTAAGTTTTGTTTTTTAACCTCTTCATGCGTACGTAGTGCGATTTCACTCGGCTAGGTTCTAAACCGACTCACTGTGTGGGACACTGTATTGTCTAATATCTTAATTACACCCAACATAAAAGTGTAATGTAATAAAAAGGTGCAAAACAATCCCACCTTTGATGCATGTAAAAACTTCTAGATGTTCAATCTACAGAGTATTCAACAATACGTAATATCAGTAGCATTATGCTATCTTTTTGTAACAGCAAAAAAGTCTGAGAAGTTTCAACAAAAGTTTTTGGTAATATTTTCCAATGGAAGCCAAGGGAAACTCCACTGATAGTTGAATTAACACAAATAACACATTTCTCAAAATAAGGCCTGAATTGCTATCAGCAAACTAAATTTTTTGCCATTGTAACTTGCTAAGTAATTGTATTAACTTCTTCTGTCAACAATGCATTTATCACAAGTGTATCAAAATACTCATATGACTTGAATATATGGCTACTAGTTTTTTCCCCTCTTTTAATGTGCTGTTGGCATGCCAGTCAGTTAAGTGGCACATATACAACTGCATTGTGCAGTTATATTAATAATCATAATAATAA
>QKMV01000672.1:0-20249 GCA_003287335.1 Lednia tumana
TTGAACAAAGTGCCACCGTGCCACCACTGGCGAAACGTTGTTATAAAAATTAAAATAAAAGTTATAAAATAAACAGTTTAAACAGAGAACAACCCAAAAATTGTAATCATTATACAGAAAGAATAGCCAAGCTCAGCCATTTTGGAGGGTTATTGTGGTATGACCTCTCGCCTCATAATCTACAGCCTCCACCTTACTATTCCCGGTAGATTCTCAATGTAAAAAACCTTTCATTCGTTTCCAGTGGCTTCGTTCGTTTGGACGCATCTGACCAACCTCCAAGAGACGTCAAGCCGATGGAAGCAAAGCATCCGCGAGCTCATCTCCACCGACTCGCTTCGCAACAAGTTCAAGACCGACGCTCGCAAGTTCTCCCGCAACTACGAAGGCTCGACGTTCTTCGACTCGCTCAACGCCGGCGCCACCGCCGAAAGCGACATTGTCTTCAGCCCGCAGTCGTACCTCCCCCGATCAGCCATGCTCAACCTGACGCTCGACATCTTCGGAGAATCCATCAACCTGTTCGAAGTCGGAACTCGTGCCGAGGGCTTCGAAGATATCCTCGAAGACATTTTCGGACCCGACGGCTATTTCCCGGACAAAACTCTCCAGCAAGTGTTGAAGAAAGCTCGAGGCTTTGATGACGACTTGGAAAATAGCATCGACCGCATTGCTACGTCGTTCAAGGCGAAGAGCAAATTGGCCAAGGAGCCGCAAGCTTCCGTTTACGCCCGTGTGTTCGGCAACGAGATTCATTACGCTCGGTATCAAGGTCTGGAAGAGATGCTGGGAGGACGAGTGCAATCCAAGAATCCGATCGAACTCGTGGCCAAGCTGCTTGGGGGACAGGAAGTTGATTTTACGAAGTCGTTTGTTTTCCTGGACGCTTCGTACAAGATACCGACGGTCGTCGGTTTGGCGCTCGACTTCTCGGCCAATGGAAGCGCAACGGTCGGCCTGAAGATGAGCGGCCACCTGGACACGAAGAATCTGTGGAAAACCGGCTCGGCTGAAATCCAGGGGAAGATCGTGCCGAGCGCAGCTGTTCGCGTGACAGGAACGATGTCCATCGATGCGTTTGTCACGAAAGCGGGAATTCAGACGGTCAGCACTTTGCACACAAACACGTTCTTGGGTGGCAAAGCGACGGTGCAAGATGGCAGTGTGGTCGACATCAAGATCGATGCTCCGCGGGAGAAAGTCGACATCCTGGAAGTGACTTCTCAACTGTTTGTGCTTCGGCGAGCGGAATCCGTCGAGATGGTCGGCATTTTGAAAGAGAAGGAGGAATTCTCGGACTGCTCTTCGGAACTGATGAGCCGGGCGACGGGAATGAAGCTGTGCAGCTCGTTGTCGTACGTGAATGCGTCGCTCCATGCCGATTCCCCATCGTTTCCTCTCACGGGCCGTCTGGCGCTCAGAGTTCAGCTTTTAAAAACTGATACATTTGATGGTTACGTTCTTAACATACAGAAGAAGAAAGAACAAAACAAAGAAATTCGAATTTTCCAATTCGACACTCCGAATTCGAAAATCAGCCGTAAAATTGATACGTACCTTTCGTTTGACCAAGACGAAATGGCCTTCGTCGGAAAAGTTCTCACACCTTTTGTTAAACTGGAAATGGATGGTAAGGTAGATTACGTTGAAAACGCGACCGCGGCGGTAAGCGTTTTGCTTCGTAAGAACGACAAGGACATGTTGAAGACGCGATTGGGTGTGGCGATGACACATGAAGGCCGCAAGATCAGATATCAGCCGTCGATGGAACTGTCGGTACCAAAGACGATCAACGTGGTATTGAAGGGAAACGTTCTCTACAGTGAGGGAGCCAAGTTCAGCACCGACTTCACCCTCGAGGGACTCACAAACGATCCACTTCACTTCTCAGGTACTAACGGCGTACTCAAGGAATCAGAAATTGGAAGATAAAAGAGATAGAAGATCTCGTTTGCTCTGTTGTAACGCCTTGAAACAAGTGCCCAAAGGGACTTACCCAGAAGAAGCTTTCAGTAAAGTTAGCAAAACATTGGCAGTTTATTTGTTAGAAGTTTTCAGCAGTTTAACCCAGTTAATTAATCGATTCAATTGTTTCAGCCGACGTCAGCTCCGAAGGAAACAAACACGAAATCGTCGGTCTGATAAAATCTCCGCTAATCGAAGGCTCCGTTCACGCGAACCTTCGGCAGACCAACAGCTACGTGAGCACCAAGATAACGTTGGAATACGCCCTCCGCAAAGCAGCCATCGAATCGGTCAACCTCTCGGCCAAAATTCAGAGCAACTACAAAGGAGATCTCTACAAGAACAGTGCATACGGCTCGCTACAAATGTCTGCCGCCCCTCAATACAACGTTCTTCTCGGCTGGGATCTGATGACCAGCGAAAACTTCCTGGAGCATACCGCTCGATTCGGCTTGGGACCCACCGAGTGGCAGACCAAACAGATGTACCGAAACAGCGTTTGGGGTAGCGACGTCAACTTTGCTGCTGTCTGCCAGTTTAGCTGTCCTGCCAAGAACGTGGACTATAAGGTTGACGTACAATACTTGGTAGGTTCCAATGTGATTTTATTCGGATTTGTTAGTTTTCGGGTACCGATTTCATATTTATTTCAGAGTTTCAAACTCTGGTTATCCAGCTAATAAATTTTCACAGATGCTTTTTACACTTTTGAAATCATAAACTGGCCGATAAAAGAAATGGCAGATCACCTTTGAAATGCATTGAAACCGTTTAGGTCTATCTCTGTCCCAGTGACCGAATAAAATACATTCCCCCTGAGGAAGCTTTCAATATAGTTTGCAAAACGTTGGGAGTTTGTTTGTTAGAAGTTCTTGGCAGCTAAACCCATTTACCAACAGGATTTTTGAACATGGTAAAGCCTGTTTTAGACGGCCAAATTTTCATCCAAGTCTGTCACAATTTTCTTCTACCAACTATAGCCAAATTGCAACAATTTCAACTATAGAAACTGAAATTGTGTAAATCAGATGAAAAAATTTGCCGTTTAAAACAGGCTCTATGCCAGCCCTTAGATTAACTTTTAAATCAATTAAAAGTCTAAGGGCCAGTTTTTCAGTAGTCCGTTAAATATTAACGGTCCGTTAAAAAGAGAATCAAGACATCTGATTGGGTGTTGACATGGTAATAACAAGTTAACGGACCATCAGATTCTTAGCAGTCCACCGAAAAACTGGTCCTTAGATTAATAAGGAATATGCCAATGGGGGAAGGAGGAATTTAGGGTACACCCATTTATTTTATGTACTACCTCTAGGTACTTAACGTTGGTCTTAACCTGTAAATATAGGTATCCACTCATTTCCCAGAAGCTGCCACTGGCTTCTTGCCAACTAGCCTAGTACCGTAAAATACAATATTTTCTACAGGAACAATTTTTTTCCGTATTGTACTCCACAGTACCACGATAAAAGATCTCATAAAAATCGTCTAACGCTCATGAAATTCTCGCTCGCACAGACAACCGCAACCAGCCTGAAAACCCACGCCTTGGCTCAACTTAATGCTCACCATCGCTTCTTCACCAAGCTCAACTACGTTTCTGCCGAGCCTAAACGCGAAGTGTACGCCGAAGTTACCAGTCCTTGGTACTCGACTACACTCACCGGAGAAGTCCTCGAAACACAGCCCCTTCACTACGAAACAAAACTCACAGGAAAACACGTCGACAATGAAGCGTCCACCACGAAGATCCTCTCGTTGACGAGTATCTTCATCGACGGAAGCTCAGCCAACTATGTGAACCGATCTTTGATCGCAGAGCTGGATGGCGAGTTGAAAGCCTTCTTCCAAGCGAGTTTAGCAGCGTCGATGCAAAAGAGCAACTTCTGGATGGAATTGAACGTTGGAAACAGGCATCACTACAGAACTGATGTGACTTATACTAAGGACAGGTGAGACTTCATTTCAGTCCGGATATTCTCCTGTTTATAGAAAGAGCGGTATTCCGGAAATAAAAAACCCATTTACGTCGTTGCACTCGTTTTTTGTAACCGTGGTTCGAGATTTGACTACACAAGTGTCTTTTTGTTTCGAAGGTTGCACGTCCTCGAAGCTACGGTCAAACTAGAAGATCGGACGTACCGCAGCAAAATCTCTCTGCTCAACGAACCCGACGCTAAATCCCTCGACATCGACGTGCATCTGAGCAAGCGTCTCAATCTCATTGTCAAAGTAAGACCAGATTTAAAGCTCAAGCTTATTCTCAAATAATTTTTACCCGATTCGGATTGGCTACCAGCAAACACGATAAAAAGGGGCTGGGCACGGCAATTGCAGCTTACTATTTTGCCGGCTTTTTTTATCGATATAAAACCCGTGCCGCCAGGCTAGGGATCTCGCAGGCTTGGACAGAATGTAATTTTTTCCGGCCAAACCTACGGCTCCAGCCCCCCCCCCCCCCAGCGCAAGTTTCTGTACATGGGCCCCCTCCTAGATCTCTGTCAGATTTAGCTTAACTTCAAGTCCAGGCCGATTCTCTTCCGAGAAAAACATGTCAGCAATCCGGTCAATTACTGATTCTGATTCATTTTATCTACTTACCCTTGCAGCTACTATGCTTACAGTGCCTTACTTACTGCAGTTCACAATTTATTTTTCAAAAGACGGCACTAATTTTGTCCAGGCTGTCAATATTAACCATCTTTTTCATGTTCACTTTCTTCTATTAAGTAGTTCTGCTGGAGATTTTAATTTTAGCACTTGAGCGTGAATATCAATAGAGACATTATTTGGGACCCCCGAAGCAATCTCCTCCCCCAAAGTTCACTATTCCACTTGTCGTAGCCACCATCCGTCTTTCGTTTAGCAAAAGTACTGAACAAATGAGTTTATCTGCGAACAGCGACGTCATTTCCGCAACCTGTTTGGTAATTCCAGACCGAGAGGGTTGACGGTGTCGAGGAATCCATGTTGAATTTCTTCTGGGACAAGGACGCAAACCCCGACCGGAAAGTCTCCATGGTTACGTCGCTGAGCCCCGTCAAACAAAAAGTGTTGCTGGAATTTCCCGGGCAATACATTCTCGGGGAGCTCGACACTTTGTAAGACAAACACAAATTTTTTGTCTTTAGACCTGGGAGTTTATCTTGATTTTTTGCTGGAAATTTAAATTAAATTTATTTTTACCTAAATTTTTCTGTGAAGTACCTGCCTATGCAATAAATGTTGGTCTTCAGTGTAAACTTACTTAAAAATTACACAACTTTCAAAATTCTTGCTAAAATGAAAATTTATGCATCACCCATGCCTGAAAAAAATTCTCAATAGGGCAGTAGCAAATAATTCACAAAACACCAAGCAATGGAGTGAAAACTGATGCATTATCTTTGATTAAGTTGAGCCAATACTCAATATACTTAAGGTCTTTTCACAATTACTTTGCCGGCAGTCCGGAGGATATTACTATCAATATTTACTCAATTAGGCATTTAAATTACTGAAACGTTATAAAATAGTTAAGTCTTGCGTCTTATTTATAAGACTTTCTAATAGACTTGAGTTGACTTAAGACTTTATTCTTAAGTCTTCAAATTATCTTTATAACCGACTGATCTTCTTTGATTTGGTGTAAGAAAGCCTAGCTACACTAGATTAAGGCGGCAAAGCTATAAAAAATAGCATGTATCTCAGTAGCAAATGTCATCAACTTATTTTAAGAATATTAAAATCACTTAAAAAAATACCTGCTTACAAGCAAGGTCAGTGGTTAGAGCATTTGCCATGAAAGCAAAAGGTCCGGGACTCGAGTCCTATAGTAAGCAGTGATTTTTGAAGTGATTTTAATATTCTTAAAATTATTACTAGCCGTGTATTTGGCTTTAAAAGTTTCATCCTTGTCCTCATCAACTCATCAATTATGTTCATTTTAAAATTAAACTGGCCTTCATTCAGTTCAACACGGGCTCACATGCACAGGCTATTACTCGTCTTCTTGACCGATCTCGATGTTCGTAGCAACCCAACTGGTGTGAACGGCTTCTTGGAGTGGGCTCCCGGCCAGAAGATGACGTTGGAGCTCGAGTGGAGCTTGGAGAGCATAGGTGCTGCAGTCACCGCCAGCCTCACCACCCCTTTCTATGGCCTCGAAGCGCAGAGCATCATGGCTGGCTACAAGTTCATCAATTCCAACCTAACTGTCGACGTAAGTTTACGTTTCAAAAGAAAACTGTTTACTAAACTGGGTCAAACTGCTAAGAAGTGCACTAATAAATTCCCAGACTAGGAAGTAGAAATGTGCTTAAAGAAACTCATTTGCAAACATTGCTCCATGCTCACTCTATTTTATTTATTTGAGGACCGGTTTTACCACTTTATTATCTCAGAGTCAAGTGGGAGTTGACTTTTAAGCCAGAGCAATAACCAATCAATTTGGCAGATAAATTATTTGGTTTTCTACAGTCCATACAGTGAGAGAGCATACTGCATTACACCCACAAAATAGGCTCACTAGCCATACCTTCCTGTGTTAACTGCGGTACAGTCCATACAGTGAGAGAGCATACTGAGTTCCACCCACACAATAGGCTCTCAAGCCGTACCTTCCTGTGCTAATTGCCACCATCGCCCCTGGCGGAACAGTATATTCTCAGTCAACAAGAGTGTAGAGTTATCTCCTTAGACGTAAAAAAAGGTAAAATGGAGCGGTAGAATCTAGAAGGTTGTTAGACAAGTTGGTTCAAATCATGGTAGATGTAAAAGAATCTGAAAGCAATTCAGAACCGACAAAACCTTCAAATCCATATCGACCTTTTTAAAAAAAAGGTGGAACTATGCTGAAATTAGTCAGGAGATATGAGTCTCAAAAAAGTCATATCGACCTTATTCACTGGCTGTGGAAAGGTTTGTCTCTCCAGTTATAATGGATTCTTGCCATGCGGATGGGTGAAAGGCTAAACCTTTGGTTATAAAACCCGATATAACCCCCTACTACATCAAAGGCAAAATAAAGTAACCCTCAAAAGATAAATTGTTCATGGGTGGTTTAAAGTGATTTTGAGGCATGCCTGAAAAGTTAGAATATTGCTTCTTTTCCACTGAGAAGTTTTTGTTTTCAATTTGTCATGTTCTTGTTTTAATTAGTCATAATCAAAATTAATGTTAATAATAATTATCAATAAATAAAAAAATGTTAAGAATTTTAATATCTCTTCAAAAATACCTGCCTACTCGAGGACACGAACCCCGGATCTATGGCCAAGTTGCTCAGTTGGTAGAGCAATAGTAAGCCAGAGATCGATAGTTTGTGTCCTCGAGAAGGCAGGTATTTATGAAGTGAAATTACCCTATTGCCCTGGGGGGAAATATTTCTCCCCCAGGGTAATTGCAATTTATTCTTTATTTGGCATAGGTAACTAGTATTTAATAATTTAACACTAAGAAGCGCGTCAATTATTTTAACCTGCCTCTAACGTGTGACGTTTACAATTTTCTCATTCGGGTCTGATTCTAGGCGAGGTTGGCATGGCAAACGGAGACCCTGGAGCTGAAACTAGTCGGCGGAAAACTGAGCGACGGTCCAACATTCGGAGCAGAGGTCCACGTTTCCAGCAGCGTTCCTTCGATCGCAGACATCTACGTCGATCTCAAACACACGTACCGGCCGGAACTCACCAGTTGCTTCTACATTGTCGAATACAGGCGCCAGAAAGTGATCGACGCTTCATGGCAGTCACATAAATCTGCCGTAACTGCAGAGTTCTCTTACGTGAGTCTCGTACAAACGTTGCCGTCAATTAGTGGAACTCTCAACAACACCAATAGAGGTCTGCTCATTGCGTTGAATTATGGAACCGATGGGGCATTACTGATCGAGACGTCATCCATCCCGGGCTTCAGTCGAACCGGATATGTCCAATTGACGACTTCATACCCGACTTTTGAGAATACATCGGCTAAATGGACTGCCTCGGTTGTTAAGGATCCATCTGGATCCCATGTCCTAATTCAAGCTGATGTTATTCATAATGGAAATGCTTCGTCGCTGTCTCTTATGAAAGTGAAGACAAAAGATTTCATCCTTGGAATTGGATCCATCAAAACGCCATTCACAGAATCTTTAGAAGTTGCCTTCGTTCATGAAACCGCAAGCAAAACATTAAAGGAACACTTTCATGTTGCCTTCGATGGAGAAAGAATCCTAGTGGCAGATTTGGCAGGAAATTGTGATTCGTTGAGGAATTTTTCGCTGGGATCAAACATAACCGTGGCCTCGCACACAGTGTCGGCAAATTTCCAAAGTCTTTTCGACGATTCCCATTTCGAGTCGTTAGCCGCTGGAGGCTGGAATGAAGATTGGTTCATTGGATCCGTCAATTTGGAGTGCACCAAGAAAATGCAACTTCTCGCAAGATTGAATGGTACCATGCTGGTTGAAGAGCTTAAGCTTGAGATTGAGCACACCCAAGAAACACAAGGCTCGTATTTGACGAGATTGGCAATTCCCGGGGAAATCGTTATGTCCCACGAGCTTTTCGTTAAAGATTTAATCAACTGGGAGAACTCTATCAAGATCAGTTCGCAGGGAAAGAGCGGACTGATTGTCAACAAGCAGAGTTTCGATGACAATGCACGGGAATTTTCCCACAAGATGCTCGTAGACCTAAATGGCTCCAAAGCCGTAGCTGACCTGAACTTTAACCTAGATGCTAACTTGAACAATGTGGAAAATGCCGAAGGTTCGTTGACAACTCCGTGGACGCATCCCATCAAAATGTCCTTGCACCTTCCAATCACCGACACGACCATTCAGCCGAAGCTGAAACTCCAGTATCAAGAAGACAAAGAGATCAGCGTCGAATCTCTGATTTTCTATCAGTCAAGGCAAGGCCGATTCGATCTTGAAATCAAATCCCCGTACTGTAAACCAATCACCGTGAAGGCTTTCTACGACATTTCGCTGCCGACGAAAGCTGTCCTCGTCACCTTCCGCTGGGAAGACAAACAGATGGATTTCAAGTCGACTGTTCACTTGGAAGTCAGCAAGGCGATGGGAGTTTTGGTCGCTACCCGGTCTGATATCGACGGACCAATCGTCAACGCCCAGTTCAAGTACGACATCAGCGAACCCAAGGACATGACTGGGCATTTGACGTTGCTGTTCCAAGAGAAGAAGGTGGAAGTCGACCTTTCCGGAGGTTTGACGAGAGAAAGCTGGAAGGCCAAATGCAAGCTTGCAACACCAATCGAAAAATGGGAGGAATTGACAGCGCTTTTTGACGTCGATCTGAGTCAAAACAAGCGAACGGCAGATCTATTGGTAGCTCGTAATGCGGAGAGTCTTTCTCTATCCGGAACTTTCATGATGCACCCGCGCGATTCTGTGCTCAGTTTGGCATTCACTAGTACTGTTCCTGCAGTCAAGAGCTTTTCCATCTACAGCGCCATCGATCAGGCACCGACCAGCGAACAAAACATCCACCTTATCTGTAGTTTGAACTACGACACATTACACGCCGAACTGAAAGGCAAACTACAACTTAACGAAGACGGTCTCGCTGAAGTTACATTGAGCACACCCGTCGAAGGTTTCGAAGTTCTCTTCGGTCAAGTTCGTTTCAACTTTGAGAAATCTTCAGGCAAATCTTGGTCAATCATCATGAAGAAGAACGAATTGAAAGTGCAGATGGAAGGCAATTTGCTGTTAGAGGAACTTGGAGGTGAAGCGCATGTGAAATTCATGTCGCCATTCGCTGGACTCGAAAGTATTGCAGCTTTTTTGAAGCACTCTTACGTCTACACGGAAGCAACGGATACATTGAACACAGTCGTTGTTTTGAAGCGGAACCGAGAAACTGTGGAATTGACAAGCTCTGTTGTCACGTCTGAGACAGGATTATCTGCTAACGTTCAATGCCAAACGCCAGTCACCGGGTATAAAACCCTTCAAGGCAATTTGTTTTTAAACGGAGGATCAGACTTCAAAACTGCAGAAATAGTTCTATCAAAAGATGCAAATCAGCTGAAAGTATCTGCTAATGTTGATACCAAAGATATGCTGAACCTCAAAGCTCAACTGCATGCTTCAACTCCGTTCAAAAATGCAGGAGACATCCTGGCGACCATAAACTACGACATTAGAGAAAATAGTGATGCCAGCTTGATTTTGGATTTGAAAGGTTTGGGAAATGAAGTGAAAATTAACATGCAAGCCCCTAAAACATCAGATGAAAAAACCATCTCTGTGGATATCACTTTACCACTCTTAAACATTACCCCGCTTAAAATAAAAGTGGAGTACGTTGATGGCCAATCGGTCAGCGTGCGGGGGGATATGGAAGGCCAGTTTGTGATATTCAATGCCAAATTACAAGACTACGATGTTATTGCTACTGTGGTGACGTCGTTTAAGGGATACGAGAAAACCGATCTGAAATCCTCATTGGAAATGGACTTGGAATCATCAACCTACTTTGCTACTGTTGATATTAAAAGTGGCGGTGCAAATGCAATGATCTCCGTGTCGACAAATCTGGATCCACAAACACCTGAAGTTCTAGTGACAATTGTGACTCCATTTGCTAACTGGGAGAAGCTATTGATTAACGGTAAATATGACACGAGCGATGCGAGAAAAACCGCATCTCTTGTTGTGACGAAAATGACTGAAAAATATGAAACGTCTGCCGAGTGGCTCTCTTCCCACAGTGAGGGTGAGTGGACTGCCGTTATCAACAGTCCGATTCTTAACTACGAGGCTTTGAAGCTTGGAGCATATTATACTTTAAAGAAAGATCTTTCGGCCAAAATCTTAATTCAAAAAAATGCAGACAAGATGGAAGGAATTGTTCTAGCATCCCACAATGATGTTAGGTTTTCCTTGGAAACCCCATGGAAAGATTTCAAACTGTTTGCCCTGTCGGGAAGCTATCAAGATGTTTTAGGAGCTAAGAAAATCAGCCTAACTTTGGAAAAGAACAAAGAAAAGTCCCATATGGATCTTACGCTTAAGACCAACAAAGATATCACCAGCATTGTCTTCAATTCTCCTATGAATATTTGCCGAACACTTGCTGTATCAATGAGCCTTAGTGGAAAACTCCCGCACAAAGTTGCCTCTCTTTCGATCATAAAGAACTCACTTACTGTTTTGGAAATTGCAGGCGAATTTGATTTAGACGTGAAATCGAACTTAGGATTCAGCGTGAATCTGACATCTCCCCTTCTGCCACTAGGGTACAGCCGAATCAACGTCGGAGGTCAATACAAAATCGAGCACAAACAGAATAGTCTCGAATTCCATTTCCAACGAGATAGCGTTTCCGTCATCTCTTCCGTCAGTAAAATTCTTTATGGAAAGGATGGAGAAATAACTGGTATTTTCTTGATATCTGGAGTTTTCAAAGATGTTGACAAAAGTAATCTAGTCGTGCAATACATACCAGATGGTATGTCTGTTTCTTCAGTTTGGACGTCTTTTAAAGACAACAAAGTGGTGAACTACATGGCGTCCTTCTCGCTTACAAATATCTCATTGGAAGTACAAATGTCCTCTCCTATCAAAGGTTTTGAAACGTTTGATTTGGCATACAAGAAGACTGAAGATACAATGTCCATGGATTTCAGCACTACTTTCTTTTATTACGACTTAATCCAATTGAATGGACAAATTCACTTGATGAGCAACAGTGAAAATTTCATTTCTTTATCGATGCGCAAGGATCAACAAATTATTTCTGCAGACTGGCGACTTCAGCTAGAGCACTTGTTTGCCAAATCGACATTAGCCATCTCTACACCATTCAAACTATTCGAGAAATGTTCGTTGAGTGTGGAGTACGATTTCTACGGCAAAAACAGAGCTGCGATTGTTTCTCTGCAAAGAAATAATTACACTGCAAAAATTGAGAGCATTCTTCGCATGCAAGAAAAACTTTTAGCAGAAGCGTCATTGAACATAACAACATCGGGAGAGCATTTCGACAACATCAAATTTTACGGCAGCTATAATTTGAAGGATTCGTCAAAGACTAACGTGGTCCTGATTGGACATTGGAATGATGACTGGAGAGTAAATATTAAGTTTCTGTTAGAGAGCGAATCTCCTGGCGTGTGGAAAACTGCAATGATTTCTATGACACCTTTACCTGGAACAACTTTCAACATAACAGGCAGCTACGACTTCTCGACTCCTTCCAAGCTCCAGCGTATTGAAGCACTAATCAACATCCTAGATATCGAACTGAACTTTTCGTCAGTCATCGAAAATCACTGGACGCAAGGAAGATTAGGAGGACGTTTTGGCAGAAATGAAATCATCACCGAATCTAAAATCATGTGGAAATTGATAAACGAACTACAGCAGAAAAGTGTCAACGCTGTCCTCGAGTTTGGAGAAAATAAGAAGGCAGAGATCAAGTTTGATCATCACAGGAATGGTCTCAAAAACGTCTCGACATCGTTCAGCTTGATGGACTTTTCTTCGCAACTGTACGATATTGAAACTTACTGGAACGTTTTAGATTCGAGTGCGCTTAGCAAGTTTAGATACGAGTGGAACAAGGAGAGACAAATTGTCGCTGAAAGCACGATAAACTTTTCACCTGACACAGTTTCGGCCAACATCCAGTTGTCTACGCCGTTCACTTCTATGAAAAAAGTTCAATTTGATGGCAGATGGTCGTTAATTGAAGGTGCTTACGAACTCAAGTCGGCACTGCAGTTCGATAAAACTCTTCCCATTTCTGTAGACCTCCTCGCAACACCGAGCACTTTATTATTCAATCTGAACACTCCTATCTCCGAGCCTTTCATTTTATCCATTAACTACGTACACTCCGATCCGAATATTTCTCCTTTCTCCAAAATTAGGTCAGAATCCATCAAATCAGACGTACGTTATGGCACTTGGGAAGCACAAGTGGCTGTCGCTCTGAAGTTCTACAGAAAAGACCACACGGTCGTGGAATTGACAGCCAAAACTCCTGTGAACGGAATTAAGCATCTCTATCTTGAAGGTACTGTGAAGATCAACGAGCAATATGCCAAGCTGATGTTGGAGCAAGAAGACAGAAAGTTTGCGTTAGAGATGTCTTTGCCTCCTACAGACGTGCGCACGAAAGCTGCCTTGAAAATCATAGTGACGACACCGTTCGAAGGCATTGAACAACTTAAGTTCGCCTCGATGTACGATCTCACTTCTGGGGCGAAAGCCCAGATTTTTGTCCACCAAAACCAAGAGCAGGTCATTGCCGCTGACTTGTTGATCATTCCCAACACGCTGACTCTACAAGTCAAGACGCCTGTAGAGTTGCTGCGGACTCTTACGGTCAAGGCTGTTGCGGACTTGGATGGACCAGTCTCAAAAATTAATTTTGATTTGACTTTAGCAGACAAGATAGCCAAGTTCGAGGCTAGCTTCGACAAAACAGATGTCAAAGTGACCATCGCCAACATCCAAATAAAATCCAGTTGGTCCGAAGAATTGGTTTTGTCCACTAACTATGATCGCCAAAAAAGCCACCATGTAATACTGAAAGGTCATTATGGTGCGAATAACCCAGTTGAAATTTTGGGAGTTTTCAATGTAGTCTCGGAGAAACTGAAGATGGATTTCGAGATAGACTCGTCTATCAGTGGGCTGGGAGATTTTACGCTGGGGACTGGCTATGACTGGAAAGACCAGCTGAAGAAAGTGTACTTGAAAGCAGCCGTCGGAGAATCATCGGTGCACGTTCGCGCCGAAGGGAAAATGGGCGAGAACGGAATCAACGGAGATCTACACATCGATACCCCGCTAGCCGGCTACGAACTGATCGAAGTCAAAGTTCAAATCGACAAGACCGCCAAAGCAGCCCAAACAGGGTCTGTTGCTTTCCGACAGAACGCCGATGTTTACGAGCTACGCTATTCATCAGCTTACACGGCGAATTCCATCGATGGCCATCTCACTTTCTCGACGCCGCATTACAAAATCAACAATGCCGTACTTAATTTAAAGCACGGCAAAAACTTTGTTTTTTTAAATATGGGTGTTGACGGTAAAACACTAGACTTTGAAGGCTCTTACCAGCTTCAACAAGTATCTTTCTTGAAAGCAAAACTTAGCGTTCCCTTCTTCAAATCTCTGGAGCATTTAGAGTTGGCTATTGATCAAAACAGCGAAGATAAACTTTTCAAATTCACAGGGCAATGGACCCAGAAAAGTCAAGTGATCTTTACCATAAATTACAGCGGACCTAACTTTAGATTGCGTGTGGATACTCCGTTTGATGAAATGCGCACTGTGGAATTGACAGGGACGTTAACCAGTGACGTTTTTTCGCATAACCTCGTTGGAAAAGCAGTTTGGAACGAAGCAAAGGTCGACTTGGATGGTAAAATGTCACTACAGCCTTTTGACTTCGACGTCAGCAGTCAGGCTGAGTGGGGTAACGGCCAGGTAGCTTACAGCCGTGCAAAGTTCTCTGTAGCTGATGGAATAAGTAGTGGCCAGGTTGTTGCTTCCATCCTAGGCAAAGAAATTCATTTGGCTGGAGAAATAGATACCGCAGACGTGTCAAACATCATTGCAAAACTTAACATTCAAATACCATTCTTTGACGTGACACCAATTGCAGTCGTGGCCCAGTTCAAGAAACAAGACGAAGGAAAGGAAATTTTCTTCCAGACTATTCTTCCCCAAGCCACTTACAAAATTCAAGCTAACTACATCCTGAACAACGCTAATCTCAAAATCGGACTTGACTTCGACATGCCCATTCTCAAGTCAAACTTCCTAATAGGTGGCTCGTTGATCAATAATGGTACAAATGAAGTGGACGGTAATATTTACATCAACGACAACAAAATTGCTGCCAGCTTTAAACTGGAAAAAAAAGTAATCACCGGCTCGATTGATTTGAACGCTCCGTTGCTGAGTATATCTGGTGCACGGCTCGACTTTCTGGCGTCAACAGAACTAAGTCCTGACTTCCACGGCTCCGTGACCTACCGATTCGGCAAATACTCTGGCAGCGTTTCATCGTCATTACTGATTTTCGACAAGGCGTTCGCCACGCGATTTGACCTGGACCTGCCGCAACTCCTTGGTCCTCTCGGGCACACAGCAAGGCTTAGCGCGACTTTCCCCGGTCCGCACTACACCGCGGAAGTTCGGTACGACGACGGCCGATCCACCAGAAGCTCCTCGCTGGAAATAGACACCGAAACCGATTTGACCCTGGTCGGTCGAATGAGTGGACCTGCCGTGGACACAAAAGAAGTCTCGTTCCTCCTCGTGAAGAACTGGAGTCACCTGAAGATCAACATTATAGATCTAGTGGTGATTGAAGTCAAACATGATCCGATGTCCGGCTCATTTTCAGCTGATTGCTTTGGTAAAGAGCACAAGCTGGTTTACAATATTGCACAAAAAAATGGCGGCGTGAGTGCCTTCTTTGTCATAGAATCGCCTGCCTTGAAGTCCAAGGAAATGAAACTATCTGTAAGCTACAAAAACACCAACAATGATATGGAAGCCGTGATAAACTGCTCTTCTGGGTCGTCTTTAAATCAGCTAGCCGTCAAATTTAACAATTTACTTCAAAACAAGAAGTCTGTCGAAGTTAACATCGTGAAATCTTCCCAAGATATCGTCAATTTCTTTGCATCCACTGATTCAGGCAATGAAATGGCTGAAAATAAAATATATCTGGATTGCGCCGGCTTTTCTACGTTCCTTGCATCCCTAAAACACCGAACTAAATGGCCCCTCGACGTTGAACTTCACGTAGCGAGTGCGTACCTTCCAGAAGACTTGGCGGAAGTTAAGCTGAATGTCCAAGACAGGGCAGTCTCGGTATACGCCGGTTTCGGAAGCAAAGCCGCCGACAAGTTTGTCTCGCTAGCTGCTAAGTTTGATCCCGAAGAGAAGATTGCAAGCGTCGAGTTCCTAGCACCCAGCTTTAATGCCGTGAATACGCTGAAGTTTAACGGAGTTTTCAAGATCTACGAAGAGACTTATTCGATGATTTCCTTTAATGGCCTTTTCTCATCAAATACGACGTCTGAAGCGCAAATCTCGTTTGGCTTCCTGCTGTCCACGGTAGGAATCGACACTTCATTGATGATTATCACCCCCCTGGCAGATTATAAATCTTTCAAGGCAGCTGTTCAAATTCCGTTTACCTTCAGCAAAAACTTTGATCTGAATCTCTCGATTAATTTCCCCAAAGGAATTAACTATGCTTTCGAAGCCAAATTCCAGAATGAAATCGAACAAATTGAACTGGGACTTCTCGTTGAATACGGAAGCAGCAAGCTAGGAGCCGACATAAAAGTAGTTACCGATCCGATACCTGCTCTGGAGATCTCTTTTAACACACCTCTGCAAAGATTCCAAAACTACCGCATCCAACTACGTGGTCAGAAAAGTATCCGGGAAGGGGACGACATCATCAACTACATTGAATACAACGACAAGCGTATTGAAATACGTCACTCGACGATTGCGAAGCCAAAGAAATTGCTGTACCGTGTCCAAATCACGACACCATTTAAGGGCTACGAACGTTATATTGCCGGAGTGGAATACGATTTCAACCACCACAAGAAAGCGCTTGTCACTCTTGGCTTCCCAGGGCTGGTGGATGACTGGACCATCGACTTTGACTTCCGTTTCAACAACCCACGGGACTTGAGTTTCATGACGCTCATTCAAGCGCCGATCTTCACCGGGTTCAAGGTGGCTTCGTTCATGATCGGGAATAAGTTGGACGATGCCGGCAAAAGTTACCGTGGAGTCGTTACCGGCCGCTACAACGAAAAGGAACTTTCCATCACGGTCGACGGCATTTTGGAAGCAAGCGGAGTGAAAGGAGAAGTGAAGGCACAACTCAACGAACGTAAATTACGTCTTCAAGTCGACTACAAAATTTTCGAACTGGCCGTCGAGGGAATTGTCCAAATAGAAACACCCTTTAAATTCATCGAAAATGCACAGGTTTCTGGGAGGATCGCTGCATTCGATCCGAAAATGGTTCAAACGAAGGTGGTTTACAATTCAGTTGACATTCTCGATGCAAGCCTTAACATTGACAAGCGAAACATCAAGAGGATCCAAGTTATCAACCCTTGGAGACCGGTTTATGTAGCATACTCGTTCCTCTACAAAGAGGACAAGTCCATTTGGGGCGAGGTTTGTTGGGACATGAACAAGAAAGAGACGTCCAAGCTGGGCGGAGGTTTCTCCCTATACACCCTTTCTGCCGGCAGACAAGAATTCACCGCTATGTTGAAGCTTCCCACGCGAGACATCTCTCTGAACGGATCTCGGCAGACTGCATCCTCCAGGAAGGAGTACTCGACCGTATTCTCTTGGGACGTTGAACGAACTTTGGGATTTACGTTCATATCAGAGACGCCATCGGAGACGAAGACGAACTCGCTCGTCCGATTGGATTTGCCGTTCCGCTCGTTCGAGGTGAGTTCAAATGCTGAACATACTTCGCCAGGACATTGTTTATTGGGTGGCCAGCTGATGTGGGATGCCGCCGCAAACAGGACCAAAAAAGCTGGCTTCATTTTCACGAGATTGCCGAACATTGCAGAACTCACTCTCCAGCATTTCGCTCTGAAGGCCGATCTCGTTCTTCATGTCGAACATTCAGGTGTGGAATATTGGACCTCTCCCGGCATAGACGAGCCTCTTAAATTCCATCTCCTCTTCGAGTACTCTACGCAACCTCAAGATCTAATTGAAATCGGGATCGTGATCTTCAACACCGCCAATGGATCGGGATCGTTTATCGTCGCGAGTCACGATGCTTCGAAGATAAATTATGAAATTAAATTCAAGGCATATCAGAGTGAGGAAGAAATTACGGCAGACTTAGGAATAACTTACCTCGATCCTTTGGGACAGAAACGTTCCCTCGGACTTAGCGGACAACTCAGCAACACCGAACCTGCCATCAAGATTTTGGCAAAGACGTCGGAGAACGTTTTGTCCTTGAACAGCTCCTTGTGGTCGAAAGACGACGGATATGTGGGCATAACCGTTAACTTGGCCATGAACCAAAAGGAACGTCTCACCATCGAAGGCAGGCTTAACACCAACAAACTGAGCACCGGGCTCGACATCGGATATGGATCTAGCCGCAAATACCTGATTAGTGCAGGCATGCCAACTCCCCAGCACATCTCCGCTGGAATTCGGCACACCGTCTACGGAACGCCATCGATCGACGGGCAATTCGACGTGCGCCTCAACACCAGTCGACACATTTGGACGCAAGTGAGGTGGACACAGGACGTGCTCGAGGAGATGAAGGAGGCTCTATTCCGAGAGTATTCTGACGTGAGGCTTGTTGTCGAGAATATCGTCGAGGGTTTCGTGGAGTTTGCCGATCAAGATTTCGGCGGGCAGCTGGAAACGGTGAACGCAGCGGTGAGCGACGCCACGGCCGAGGTCGGACAACGCACCGAGGACGAAATGAAGCTGATCTCGGAAGACTTCACGGAGATGGGCGAACTCTACGGAGAGATGTACGACACTAACGAATTTTACTTGAAGGACATGCATCAACTGGTCAAAACATCAATGTAAGTATATTTAATTTATTTAAATGTATGTCCCCTAAGTTAAAAATAGACGGTCAGTTTTACCAACATTAATTTACAGTTTGTGCTGCATATTTGCCACTTATTGCAAAACCACTACCTCTGTTTCCAATCACCAATTGATGGTTAAAGAAATAAAATCTGGGTTACGTCTTTTTGCAAAGCTGGTCGGCCGCTTGCAAGGTGGTGTACATGGCTTTGCCACTCTGTATAATGTGTTTTCGAAGTGGGTTACGTAGTTTTGTCTGGTTTTAAATAGAATCAGGAGGCTACGGTTGAATAACACAACTATTTAAAAGTGATGTGAGGGGTACGCGGTTTTGCCATGGCTGATATCGCAAGCAGCTCTTTCCGAATACCTAAATATCTCATTTTTGGTTTTTTGAGGGCGACGAGATTTTGCTTTTTACCAATTGATATTAGAAAAAAACTTTTCTCGAAATAATTTATGAGTATGTACGTTTCAGTGCATACGCCCAAGAGAAGGCTTCGTGCCTAGCTAAACAAGTGCTGGACGTAACCATGGCTGCGTACGCAGCGGTCAAGAACTTTGCTATCGTCGTCGCTGACACGCTGTCCATCGACTTGAACAAGCTCGCTGAGGCCTTCAAGAAGTTACAGGTAAGTCCGTCAACGGCAAGGCTGAGAACCAGCCAAAAATCTGCATCCGCATCTGCAATCGAGGCGCTGGGTGCAAGAAGGGCGTAACTCGAGTTAGGCCCTTTTTTCGGAGACTGGCTTTTAGTATTCAAAAGGACGTAATGCATGCGATGAGCTATTGTTACTTCCTGCATGTGTACTTTTGTGAGCTGTATTCAGGAAAATATCGAGACAAATTACATTAAATTGTGGCCATGTTTCATTTGTTTTTCCCACTTATCTCGAAAGTATATTTTTCAAATTACGCCCTTCTTCCACCCATGTCCTCAATCTGCATCTGCATAAAGTGAAATTGCCCTTGTTAACATGATTTTATTATTGGATCCACCAACAACTAAAAAGCAATAGTATGAAGTTGAGCTATAAACAGATTCAATTAGCTGCAAGCTGACTTGTGGTTTGCTAGTAATCAAGTATTCTTTTCTTAGAGTTAAATAAGTACAAAATGAGAAAATGTGCTAATCGAATAAACAATACATAAACAAAATATAAATAGATAGCTACACATACTTAGTTCCTAGCTAGACTTCTGCAAATTAACAGTTTCCAATTTTTTTATCATTTCAGGCAACTGGACAGTCTGCTGTCGAATCTACTCGCAAAATGCTGCAAGGCCTAAAGCTTGTGGCGAAGAAAGTTCGCAGTGTGATCAAAACCAACCTGGTTGCCGTGAAAGAAGTCATCGCGCAGATAGATGCATTGGTTGAGAAGACTTTCGCTCAAGCCGAGCTGTTGTCTACCCAGTTGACTGCCCACTGCCTCGAAGCCATGTACCCGTTGGTGATGTCGATGCAGCAGCAGGCAATTCTGATACACAACAGCTTCATTGCCGTTGTTCACAGCATCAACGGTGAGAGCAGGCAACTATTCTAACTAGTAAAACCATTTTTAAAAAAACTGTTAATAACTGGGTTAAACTACCACGTAAAACATAACATAACGTAAAATATCTACCAGACTTGCCCCGATGAAGCTTTCAGCATAGTTAGCGAAACGTTGGCAGTTTAGTTTCAGTTAAGTTTTCAGCA
>QKMV01000673.1:0-10230 GCA_003287335.1 Lednia tumana
AATAATAATACACTGTCCAACGGAAAGCCATGTTTGCTCTACGAAAAGATGTTCCGTTATGACAAGACCACCGCCTTCAAATCTTATCGCTTTCTCTATTCCATCTTGCAATATGAGCTGTCAAAATGATCCCCTATAGATTGAGAATGAAAAAAGGTGATTTGAAGTGATTTAAATTCATGAATAACTAATATTGAACATTTTTGTGATCAGCAAAGGTAGGCATATTCTTATATTGTACCGTATTAAAAAATGAACACTTCTCGCTTTTGCATACGTACAAGATCACTCAGATGAAATCATGTTATTTTTGTTAGCCATGTGTTTACACAAACCACACAGAGAGCTTTCGTTTCCTCGTAGGGTGAGAGCGAGACTGAAAGTTAAACGAATTATCTGCATGGCATGTTCATGTTCATTAGAACGCATCAACTCAATTGGTGGGTTGAGTCAGGGGCAAGCACTTATATTCTGCCATACCTATAGTCCAGTCCGAATACTGTGCGAAAACGCGGGAATCCACTTCAACAAATCACAGATATCAATTAAAAGTTTGCTGTAGTCAAAATTCCACTCAGCGATTCACGGTTTTCACAAAGTCTTAATTGACACACCGTGATCGTCATTAGGTATGAATGAGATGCACTATTCACACTGATCGTTTGGCGTACAGCTCCAGAGTAACGTCGTGTGGTAACACAACGCGGTAACAAAATGCGGTAACTAACACTATTGAGTAACACCATGTGGTAATACCACGTGGTAGCTCGCGCGCCTTCTGACTTACCGATACATCCTGGTCTCCCGCATGTCGAAGGGTGCTTATGTGGATCTAGAAAATGAGAAATAAAGAAAATAGGAAAATATGAAGAGTGGCTGAAAACACTTACGGCCGGCCTTACAACATGAACGCTGACCTAGGAGCTCTTCATACGAATACATTCATATGACTGTAGCAACAGCCATTAGCGAATCACATGCTGGGAATCTCTTTTAACTCAAGGCTAACGCAAGTAAGTGTACCGACTCTTAATAAGTAACTTCAAATTAGAGGTTCACTCAAAAGATTGGCTGTTTTCCTTTTCAAGTGAGGGTTGTCTCGTAGCTCGTTTTGGAACAATCAACCCAAATACCAAGTAACTCAAGAGATCGGATTGGTGAAGTCGGCCTTTCGCATTAAGATGTGATTATTTGTGGAATAAATTTAGGCAATTTACTTAAAAAGTTGTAGATTTCAATGTTCGTCATGATCGACACATTTGGTAACCAAGCGTATTATTTGTGAGTTTTTAACCTGAAAAGTATACTGAATTAAGACAAATAACCCTTTGCACCTTGTTTACCTTTTTCTAACCTTCCGCTTCAATTTAAACTATTTGTACCACGTAAGAAAGCCACTTTTCTCTTGGCTAATTCTTAAAATAAATAATACAAGCCAAGAAATAGTGGGTTGATTACCGAACCGTGTGATCACGCGATACACCAATATATCTTTAGGAAAAACAAATATTCCAGGCATGCCACTGATTATGATTGATTGACTTACTTGCGGCACTTGTAACGCATATCAACACTGCACAGAAGATAGCTGCAAACAACAAGCTAGCTATATTCGTCCTGATCCTCGTTCTCGTCCTCGTCTTCATCACACTTAATCCCATGGTCGAAGTGAGTCCTGAAAGCGTTCACATCACTCGGCACTCGCGAAGGTAGATGTTCACTTTTTTCTGGTAGGTTACAGTTGAGAAGTGTAGGATGAGAACTGATTCATACAACCACACATCTAGCACTGGCTGAAATGTCCGGGTCAAAGGATGTCTACAGCTTATGGGGTAAGAGATAAGGACAAGGGGCAAATGTCAACTACGTCACATAGTGGAGAATTCGTAGAATTATTTGTGTCGTTTAGAGATATTCGTCACTTAAACATAATAACATGCACTAACAGTACAGATGATTCTATTCGATTTGTATATTTCTGTCAATTTTTCAATTGCAAAGTGTTGACGATGCTTATGTTTACCGAAAAGCTTGAAGCCGGAAACAATTTGGCGGTTTTTTTAACATGATATGAAATACATCATCGTGTTAACAGTGCACGATAAACTTTTACACTAAAGATTTGAATTTTTGGCAATGTTCTAATCAATCTGTATGGACGGCACAATTCATGTACGCGTGTTTGCATGTTTACCGATGGCGACAACATAAGCGTACTGAGGATACTGTCCGCCATGGCAGAGCTCAATCATTTAATTCAGTTGATTGGAACATGATGGGCAGGAAATACAAATCCACTCCACACCACCAATGCAAAGTCTACTGTTGATTATGTTAATATTAATACTAACAAAGATTCATTCACTGGGTCAAAGATCAGAGCTCGTTGAATGTCAACAACTCAATAGCAATCTTATTCACTAACGACAGAATAAATATGTATGTCATTAATAAAGAAAACAGGTTTATTGAATAAAATTTTTACACATTTTAACAACAGATTTTTGATGTAACAAAATGGTTCACAGAAGTCACCCATAATCTTTCGCTCGTTTCATAGTGGATAATTTTTATTTAATTTGTGTACTTATGGCAAACTCCTAGAAGGTAATGTTATGTAGGTATAGGTATTGTTTTGTTTGACGTGTGGGATTGAAGCAATTTGGCTACAGTCACTAGAAGCGTTGATGGGAGGGAATAAGTGACGTGAATTCGTGCAGTGGCAAATGCTCGACTTCTGTGCACCTACCGTACAACATGGAAACATGGCAACATGGCAACATGGCAACATGGCAACATGACTTCAAAGTGCACGCCGTTTGACAAGGAGACGACGCCTGTTTCCCAACACAAATTAGGGTGAAAAATGTTCCAACTTTTCTCGACGGTCTGATTTTCCCATAACATACACACGATATGAAACCCTTGGCCTTGGAATAGCTGACTTCATCGACGTATGTCCAAAGAGGCCCGAAAACAAAACAAACTCCTTGTATAAAATAATCTGTATACCTCAACTCTTTTCACCAAATTTGCATGGAAAGAAACCAGGCGTGTATAAACGTATTCCACACAAATTTACCTCGTTAAAGCTCTAATTTTTTGTGCGAATGCTAATTGGTTGAAATTGTTCGCCTAACAGATGCCACCCTCAAATTCAGATTATATATGGGTGACGTCAGATTCAAGGAGGTTCGGAAAATATTAATAATATTATTAAGCATTCCAGCTTCCTTGGTCTGAAGTAGCCCATGGTCATTGCTCAATGCAACAATTAGTAAGTCGAACTGCTCTCAGTCTCGATTGGAATGTATTACCAATTTAATTAACTTAACTTCATTTCATCTCCATCATGCGCTCTGAGCATAACCCAAGCCATAAGTTTTCGTTTAATTTAATTCGTATCTAAGACTAAAGAATCGTACAATCATCTGTCGAAGGCAGATTCTGTCCAACTCAATTTCTCTATCCTACACATGCACTGAGCGCATCTTTTTTTAAACACAAATCAGAATACATTAACGACACACCCATTTCTTCTAAAATGGACAGTACAATAATATTACACGACAGCGTTATTAGTATATTAACATACACCTTAGCTGTTAGCTGGGCCATCAGGCCATTGCAGCTGATTGATTGATATGAGTAAACAGCAACTCTAGGGCCTAACAACCGGGATAGATTGTGATATGGAGGAAGACTTCATGACTAGACTTTTCTGGGACCTGCCTGATAAGGAACATCACAGCTGCATTGCAATTTGCAAAACACAAATAGCGCAATTAGACTAACAAAGGTAATTCACATTTGTCACATAACACTGTAGTATATACGGAAATGTTCTTGGGACTAAGCTGCACAATTAATAATATAGTATGGTGAGAAAATGTACTTTCTCATAGCGCAGGAAAATAAGGTGTGTGCCACGGAAAACATCAAAAGTGCACAACTCACTAACTTGGTTTGTTCGGTAGTTTTGCTTGAACGCGAAATTTAGCCTCGAACCTAAACACATATGAACCCCGTGAAAAGGAAGCATTCATCCTCTCCTATAACGTAATCAATATTATTCGTTCCGCAAACAAACATTGCTATCCGTATCTACGATCGAGTAACGTCACTCATTCCAGTTCGTTTCGAACACCAAAAACAAGCTAGATAATAGCTCAATGCATGGGAAGGAAACAAAAGCACCATACGAGTAGGTGACTGACTGGTTTGGGACGGGGTCCAGTTGAGGTTCATGCAAAGATCCGACACGATTGAGTATTTGTTTCTTATCCCCGCTTGTTTACTGGCTGAATAATCATTTACTTAGTTCAACGAGGGACGCTTCACACTTCATGGGCCGGCCATTGAATGGTGCATACGGCTGCAGTAATTTTTTCCTAACGCATCGGTGCAACAACTTTAATATCTGTTATTCCTATTCATTGGAATGTCGATTCTCTCAACGACCTCTAACGCATACGATTGCATTCCCAAAGAAATCTGGCGATTATCAATGTAATATACAAATGTCCGTTACAAACTTTGACTGCTGCTTGTGCCTAGCCTAGTTCTGTACAAGATTTCGCGGCCAAGAAAGTTGCGCGCAAGCTTCTTCTTCTTCTCTCGAAGCTGAGCCGATAGGGATATGTGGGCTAGTAATTATAGATTAGTTGGTGAGTTAGCTGTCACGAGGACGGTAGGCACAAAAGCGCTAGCACCACCAGCACCAGTAGATGGAAAGATGGCAGGCGAGGCTGATTTGCTGAGCTAGTGTCGGGAACTTTCACCTCCACTTCTGCCATTTTGAAGATGGACAAGAGCAGATGAGAATGAAGCTCTGGGTGATGAGAGTTGATTTTCTCGCTTATATCTTGTAATGGACCAGCGCACTCATCCTAGAAAAGGAAACAAATATTTATATTGGCGATTCGTTGAAGTAATTCGATGAGATTAGTATCTAATCAACAAAAAAGTTAGCCAAGTCACCTTCTCTCGCATCACCAAGTCGATGGCTGCTTTTTGTCGAGCTTCTCGGCTGGTGCTCGTCAGATTTTCTCTCGCCAGTTTTGCAACGAGAATCATATTTTCCTTCGTAACGTTGTATAACGTTAGAGAACACGCGGTCTGCAATCAATCACAAACATCAATTAATTGACTCATAAAACCAGATTGGTAACATCGTCACGTCTTAGACTCGGTCGAGATTCTTGTCAGAAGAAAAATATCTCGACTGTAACGTGGTGAGAAAGTTAACATTACCATGCTGACTGACAAACACCCTGTACCCCCTACCCCCCACAGCCACCTCCACTCTCAACTCATTCTCAACTATCCTTAGTTCAAGAACACCGACCATATTTAATATTCATACTTCTCTTTATCTCCGACTTTAACGTGTGGCAGGCTCATAAAAAATGGGACTCGCGAAATATGGACGTTCTTTATATTCTGCTCTTCTTTTCACGTGTTCTGAAATTCTAATATATTCGTTTTCTCCATAAGCTATCCCAATTCTTTGGTGGCTTTCTGCGGAGCAAAATGGCATAGGTGCCAACCCACATCGCTCATCTTTCCGTGACGCTGATCATTCAACTTCCTAGTCAACGTCTGCGGTTATCACGTGATCTCCGCTCTGTCCTATATTTACGACCATTTTGGATGCATTTTTGTCGCGCCTCTCAAGGAATATATCGAAAATGGCTTAGAAATCTATTGGCGAAGGCTTTGCTAGAATTTGTACACCAATAGAATCAAAAATTGCCCGCTTAGAGTTAGGTGGAGTTTGACATGTAACTCGCTTGCTTCAGTCAGTTGTAATGGAGCAAATTAAAGCTGTCTGCGTTCGTCTTTTCGGCCCTTTTCTCTCCCCTGAGGGCTTTTATTGCCAAAATTATCAACTCTGAATTGGTCCATCTAAGCACGCGGCTCTATGTAGGCAGCATCAATTTGAGTGAGCTCAAATGCTCTAGATATAGTGCATCTTTTATCCCTTTCTATCTTTTCTGTATTCACACAGCTCTTAAAATGCAACCCGCTTTAATTAGACAAAAGGTAACATTTCCACTAAAGAAGGATTGCATTTCAAAAAATCTGAACATTAGTGAATAATTTTGTTCACGAGTTTATGAGATGGGACGACGAAAGTTGGTTGGAATTATCTTGAAACTTTGGACACAAATCAAAAAACGGACATTGATTGGCTGAATTACCACTGTGAGAAAATATTTTATGTCCAAGGGATCAATTTAACTCATGTGTTAAAACACGATAGACTTATCCCAAGATGAATGTAACATATACGAATCGAACCGATCAGTTCCGTTCGGCTTCACCCGAAAGTTCACATTTTTCTCCAAAACAGAAACAAACTTTCCCTTGATAGACTTTGAAGTTTCGACGAGACTATACCGCTCAGGACTCGGGCTCAGCTGAACCCATTTGAAAAGAAAATAACACAACCAATCTTTGGTAAATTGAACGTTTCAACTAGTTGTACTCTTGTCTCTACTCGCCTTGTTTGTGAGATCGTTGTGCATGAAGTCATCGAGTGATAGCACGGCATCCCGAATCGTCAAGTTGCTGTGAGGTTTCAACAAAGCTTCATCTGTCTCGCTGAAGCCCAGGAATAGGAAGATTCCATGCGGCAAGTGGTATGCATCTGCAACAAAAACGTTCAGCATTAACTCAGTGTTGACGTGCAGGGGTAGAAAGATTCCATGCGGGAAGTGATCTGCAACATTAACGTTCAACACAACTAAGATCAGGGTTGACGTCCAGGGGTAGGAAGATTCTATGCGGGAAGTGATCTGCGTCTGCAACAAAAACAATCAACATTCAACTCGGGCAAAAAGTCTACTCTCCAGTCTTGAACCACGGACTAACTGCACTGTCCAATGAACCTAGCATCCCAGAGGCAATCAGCGTTGTGGGATTTTTAATGCCATAAGAAAAGCATTTATCCCACAACATTGACTGACTCTAGAATCCTTTTGTCTAGTGGTCCATTGCCTTTGGCTGCGTTGCGTCAAATAACAAAAAGCATCCAATTGTAATCGAACAGTGCAGCTTCGTGAAGAGTTGGCGAACTGAAGAGACCTAAAGTGTTGTACTGTGGATTCTTATTTATATTCGCTTGTTTTGTATTTACATTCGATTTTCTATAAAGAACGTTTTGAAAATGAGAAAATAGCAACAAAAAAAGCTGGAGTTAATTATCTACAAAGTTTTGCTGAAAGCATGTTTTCTGTACAGTTCAAACGTCTTTGAATGTAACTTCTGAGACTCGACAAAGTGACATTTTCAAATATCTTTCGTGGCGTAGAGTGATTTTCAACGTGTAAATATATTTATTGAAATTTACCGCGTAACTGGAATTCATAGTTTGCGTATCTACAACGTAATGGTATGTGCGCAATGTTTCACAAATAGATTGCATCTATCTGTTTGCTCCGATTAATAATATCGTTATCGTTGTTTTCTGTACGCCGGATTTTGCACAAGTACCGAGGAGAATAGCAAATCATTTTCGCTTCCGTGGTACATGCCTTTGTGCATTATGTAGCACTTTTATTCGGCAATAACATATCAGTCAAGCGTATGATGAGCGAAACATAGGTTTTATAATTGCTCTTCTCGATCGAAAGCAAACGACGTAAAAAAGTAAATGAATTAAGTTGCTGGAAAACGAAGTGTGGTGAACGGGGGGGGGGGGGGGAGGTGAAGTTAAGTGTGATTAGAGAAGAATGATCACTTTAGTATCTGATAGGGTATTATTGGGCTCTCCGACACTATTTTAAATCAGCACTGGAATGTTTGCGACCGAAATAACACCGAATAAATGAATGCAATAATGATCACTGAAATACCTGAGGACTCAATAATTACCGCTGTAATACTAGTGCGGCGTTCAGTTTGAACTTGAAGCCCACTGCAAATACTTTGATGGCAAAATAGTGATCGCTACCTATTGTAAACGCTGTGCACGCGTTGATGAGCGAGCGCCCACGCGAGCAACGCACTTTTCTGTTTAATTTTCGCCTTGGTTAATCTGATGGGCCTTTTCCAGTTTTTTATATCTGTACATAAACAAAAACTACGCAACCAATTCCCCTAAAACTTTACGCCTTCATATTCTTCTACAGTTTGCATGGTTGCTTTAAATTTCAAGTCGATCGAACTTTTCGTTTGGGCTGAAGAGTGATCACAAGTAGACAACAAAAAAGAGAGTGATGAATAATCCGTTGAATTTAGTCGCTTCGCTCGCTTTGTTCACTCGCTCGAAAATATCTGGGGCCCAATAATAACCACTATAAATACCCATGGGGGGCGCAGTAAAATGATCACCAACATTCTGGCGATTGCGGAATCATGATCACTAAAACAATTGCGATCACAGTAAAAACCACATAAATACACCACGGGCTAATAAGGTTTTTATATTCGAAGAGTAAAACATAATAAAATAAAAATTAGACACGAGATGGCAAGCGTTAACATTTAGGTTGTTTAAAGTTTCACAGGTTTTCTCGGTTTTTCTCTGTAAGTAAGAATTGTCTTCTCGACGTTTCGACGAAGCTAGCTTCATCATCTTCAGAAGTGAACTTCGTTTGACTTCATCAACTTCAGGAGTGAACGTCGTTTGACTTCATCATCTTCAAGAGTGAACGTCGTTTGACTTCACTCCTGAATTTGATGAAGAATAATAAAATGAAGAATGATATGTAAGAATTGTCTTCTTGACGTTTCGACGAAGCTCGCTTCATCATCTTCAGGAGTGAACTTCGTTTGACTTCATCATCTTCAAGAGTGAACTTCGTTTGACTTCACTCCTGAAGAAGCTTCGTCGAAACGTCGAGCAGACAATTCTTACTTCCAGAGCAAAGCCAAGAAAAACTATGAAACTTAAACTAAACATGGCTGTGGAAACCACCGTTGCAGCATTTCGGTTGTTATTCGGCAGAAGACAAGATGGTGTCTGTATGTGTATTTTACCTGGTTCGGGACGCATACAAATAAATCTGCCCGAGTAGCACAGACATCGGCCCCTGTATGCTTGGTAGGCAGGAGCTTTGTGGTTGTAGAACGCGAAGTCTGTCCGACAGGCAGCCCTCTCCACGCATACCGTGTTGCAGATAAGTGTTTCTCCCTCGTTGCACTGGCACAGTTCCGAGCAGTCTGGCTCGTCCTCCCGATACAACTGCAGACATCGCAATTCGCGTACAGTCAGACAATTTACATCCCGCAAACCCGATCTCGACTACAGACGAAGAAAACGTTTCAACGCTAATTACTCGTTATTCTCCGCTAGATTTGATCGATTTAATGTCAGAGTTATTTAAAAAAAATTAACTTGGGCTGTAATTTAGTTAGTATTCCAAATGCTAATTGTTGTTTGAGTATTGGACCTAGAACATTCTAAACTAGAGCGTTGGATTTTCGTAAATTAAGTTATTTCAATTTTATACTTACTCGTTTGCCTTTTCCTTCTCGAATGTATTGGTCTGGTTGCGGTTTTCTTTGTACAACACAGAATCCTGAAACGGAAAAAGAACGCAAATTGCAAATGTTTTCTCTGTCATTTGTGAACTTAAAGAGAATTTGACCTGGGCTGGGATCCCAAAGCAAAGTGCAGCTTACAAAAGAACTTTCCTCGTCACCTTCCCTAGCCAACGAAGTGCATGCATCGAAAACTTCACATGGAATAACCGTTAAAGGAGGTAGCATAAGAAAAAAGCAATCAAAACAATAAAATCAACAAAGTATGCGTGTCTGAGAAAATTGGAATCTGAAGTTTACATTTCTAGTTACCAAACGAACGAAAGCAAATGTATTTGACATACATTTCAGCTGCGATGTATCTTAGTGTCTGGCAACTTCTCTTTAAAACTTTATGGACAGCAATATATTCACAAACACGGTAACGCTTTCTTTTGGATGAACGTTAAGTAGGTGGAGGTGCCGTGTTTTTCTTTCTGTGAATTTACAGTAAGTGGAGGGGCCATATGTATATATATTTTCTGGGTGATTGTAAATGCCTAGTCGATTTATTGTTCCAGAGGGAAAAATTCACTCATTATGGAGGTGCCATGGTTTTCTTCTTGGTGATTGTAAGAAGGTGGACGTGGTGTGATTTTCTTCTGGGTAGGGGTGTAAAGTAGGTTGAGGTGCCGTGATTTGCTTCTAAACGAGTGTAAAGTAGGTTGAGGTGCCGTGATTTGCTTCTAAACGAGTGTAAAG
>QKMV01000673.1:10240-20245 GCA_003287335.1 Lednia tumana
TGAGGTGCCGTGATTTGCTTCTAAACGAGTGTAAAGTAGGTTGAGGTGCCGTGATTTGCTTCTAAACGAGTGTAAAGTAGGTTGAGGTGCCGTGATTTGCTTCTAAACGAGTGTAAAGAAGGTGGAGGTGCCGTGATTTTCTTCCAAATGAATGTAACGTAGGTGGAAGTGCCGGGATTTTCTTCCAAACGAGTGTAAAATAGGTGGAAGTGCCACGATTTTCTTTCAAACGAGTGTAAAGTAGGTGGAAGTGCCGTGATTTTATTCTAGATTAGTGTAAAGTAGGTGGAGGTGCCGAGACTTTCCTTCGAGCTCGTAGGCGGTGAACGTATTTCAGATTTTCTTAGCTCTATCCTATGGTAATGAAGAAATAATGTATGCAAGACGGGTTGTAATTATTACCTGAGCTTTCACGTTACTAAATTATCTAGGGAGTGAAAATATAACGACGAAGTAAATATAGGTTCCATGCTTCAGCATTGGATAAGTATATTTCGATTTCTATTAGAGTCAAAACGCATTATGTTATCACATATTCCATCTGTCGACGATTCAATCCGTTCATGAAAGTTGGAAAACTTACAGAAGTTATTTCGCAACTGCTTATAAAATTGTATTAAAAGGTATGATAATATTTTGACGAGTGGTGGATATTCTAAAAAAACTTATCATACCTACGGGAAAATGTTGGAATTTTGATCTTGTCATTAACGTCGACCTTTCCTACACATGAATGTTAGAAACCTAGCTGGTGGCGTTGAAGTTATTTGACGTCACACAAACATATATTAGAAAAAGTCGTTTGATTTCTTGTTGTAAATAAAATAATCAGTTCCGTTTACATTGCATTTTCGCAAAAGCACAGACTTTAAGTTAAGTAAACGGAAGGGTACTTTATGAAGGTTTCCTGTTATTCTTTGTTCCTTTCTTATTCTTTCCATGATTGCCAATAAAAACAATTTCACCCGTCATCACAAAATCATAACTCGCACTACCACTTGTGTGTTCACTATTGATACGCTTACCCCTAGCATATTATCCCTCGCATATTATCCCTCGCATATTATCCCTAGCATATTATCCCTAGCAAAGATTGACCATTTCACAGTCTCTCCGAATTGTTTTATTATACACATTACTTTAAACGGATGTATGACACGGTCTTTTTTCATTTTGCTTTATAAATTATATATCATTTAGAATCACATCAAACCTTTATATAAACACAGTCGAGTAACGCAATTTGTTCCTCGTATTCTTGGCACAAATTGTCTAGCCTCAGATGAAACCCGAGCTACTGAGCCAACAGCCTTATTCGTCCACTTTTCTAATATATAATGTGAAGACGACAACTTGATATATACCTATGTGTTTATTCGCGGGCTCTTTGATCATATTTTATCTCTGTTGTGAAAACTAAATCGGTATTGTTTCTTAAAAAGAGCCGAGCACTAGGAGTGTGTCTCTCCTTGAGACATGATCTGGATGTGCTCAACGCGCTTTCTATTTATTAACCACCTCACAGTGCGTAACTTTTACAACGAAGCAATAGGAAGTATCATATGATCATTTTATCCCTTTCTTTTGTATACTTAAAACTCAAACATCTGAACTTTTTTCATATTTTCCTACGACGTGTTTCAAGCGATCACTGTCAGTTTGAAAACTGCCATTTATTTGGTTGGTTAAAAACGACTTGTTTTCGTTCGTACGCAGTCATGGCAGACACCATTTTATTACTGCGAGAGGCTGTTGCCTGGCTCTCGGTATCAAGGTAATTGGGTCATCATCGTGAAACTGGCCAATTCTGATTTTAGTAATACAACTGAGCCAACAGTCTGCCCACAAAAAAGGAAAAGAAATTGTGATTCAGCAACAATTCTTATTGCGTAAACAGCGTAGAGAAAGCAATTTGGATTTTGGGAGATTTCGTTTTTTCAACAAGCAGTTCGTAACTCGTAACATATTCTGCGTGAAATGCGCAAAATTGACATGAAGAGACGCAAAATTATTCAGTTATCTTTATTAAAATGCTTTAGGTTAGATCGTCTGAAAGTTAGATATCATCGTCAGAAGAGTCTCCGCGAGCGATTTCAAGTTTGAAATTACATGTTATGCAGATGAGACACTCAATTTGTGGCCGCGATCCAGTGCCAGCTCGCGAGTTGATTATACTCGACCACAGAGTGCGGACAAAACACTTTAAACAAGGAGTTAAAAAGCCCGGCTAAATTCAATCCATTAACCAATCTTTTTTTCTATTACAACGAAATAAAATTGAAATGAAATGCTCCGATCATGACTTGAACCGTTCATTTAAAAAGTGATGTGAAGTCCAATTTTAGAAAAGAATGTTTTCGGCATATCTATGGTGGCTTCAAAACGACGTGATAATTTTGTTTTAAAACAATTGAGAGTCAGCCAGTTGAAATACCCTGTGAATGCATCAACATTGAAATGAAACATTACGAAATGTAAATTTGAAATGAAACCCATCTAGAAGAACAAGTGGACCTACAACGCTCGCGCAATAAACGTCTCGCAATGAATAGAATAGCCAGGCTAACGCAACAAGAATATTCGCAGAAAACCACATCGTTGATAGCTCACTAATATGCTTTCATTTTACAGGCTGAATCTGTTACAAGCTCCCCAATTTCATTATTTTCAAATGCATCCGAGAAGAGGCAGAAATTATTGTTTGGAATAGCTGATATAGATATATTAAAAGCCAACTGAATCTGGGCCCTTATTTCTTCTGGCTTCTATTTCTTCATAAGATTTTTTTTCTCTTCATCTCTACAATCTCATAATCACGTGTTTATTATCTCTAACAGACTCGAACCTTTAATACAGCGCTTACAAGAGTTAACATAGACAGGTCCGCGTCGAAGGCCCCCGTAATCGAGGCGTATTAGAAGAAGATATTCGGGAGGGATGACTACCCTAAGGACTTAGGTTACTTTTATTTGACGTGCACTATAGGTTTGCACTGTTTACGCTGGATGCGATGAGAGCGCGTTTGTCTCCTATTCGGTACGGTAGGTCTTAGGTTCGATCCTGGTGACCGGCAGTGCTGGGTTGTGTTTTTCCGTGATTTCCCACAACTGTTCCAGAGAAATGCTGGTGTTGCCTCCACGGAAAGGGCACGGCCGTCTCCTTCTCAGTTCACTTTCCCATTGCCGACCCCTCTCGAGAAGCACATAAATCGCCAAATGATTTGGCGTGCTGGATACACAGGTTCTCGTGAGATCACCAAAGCTAAGCAATATTGCGGTGGACCATAAGTTGGAAGGGTGACCATTCATACTACTGTTCATTTTTGTTTCGGGGAGAGATTGGAGGGTTGAAGCTAGTGCAACAGCTTTTCTCCCCTTGAAATCAACCTCTCGGCAGCAAGGATGAGTGGCGGAATCCTGCTGTTTGAGCTGTACCGTCCTTCGAAAGGGACGTTAAGCGGTAGTCTGCTTGGTGCTTTTTGACAGGATTAGGGTACGTGCAGGACCCCAGGTTTCCCATTTTCTTTTTTAGATTCATTATTACCCTTATTATCACCCTATCATTCACTGACACCATACGGCCAATAACACAGGGGTCGAGTGCGTCGTTAAACACCCATAATCAATCAACCGGCAGGTAACTCAGCTTGAGAGCATATGTTCGTCGTCTCGTACAGTAAAAAATCAGCCTACGAAAATGAATCCACGCTAAATGGGTTAGCGGATTGGATAAACCGGTTCTCGTAGATCTCCGAAATTCAGCAACACTGCGCTGGGCTAGAGTTCGGATGCGTGGTCACTTATTCCAAGACCGAGTGCTGATCCGAAGAGGGGTTGGGGGGGGGGGGGTTCAGCTACTACCATAACTGTATTAGCCCTGCCATCAACCTCTCGACAGCACGGATTAGTAGCGGAATTTTGCTGTTCGCGTTGTACCGTTCTTTGGAAGGGACGTTAAGCGGTGGTCCACCTGGCGCTATTCGAGAGGAGTGGTCGATCGCACTATTGTATATACCAGGGTGCAAGTAAGTTTCTGGTAGATACCTTTTTGGTAAAGACTGGCAATGACTTACTTAATCTCCACTAACTTCGCAAATTCGCTTATTTTCACCTGTAATTTGCATAAAAATCGCAATACATACGAAATAAAAAACACGAAACCCAAAATTAAAAGTTCAAAGAATGTTAAAAGTAGCAATCAGCGAGATTTGAACCCTAGACGACTGCATCAGTAAGGATGAATGTTACCAGCATACTACTATGGCGTCTGGCGTCGTTCAGCATTGAAGAGGGTTCTGGTTGGTCCCTATCATCCTAGCTGCCATAGTTCAACACGCCGCCGCACTGTTGGCGTGTGGCGACCATTAAAAATAAAAATCTGCCAGAAAATTAAAAGCTACCGGCGTTTCGTTTCCTGTGAAGGTTTCGTACCACCTGGACATGTTTTGTCGTAGCACGTATGCTTTAGCATGGTGAGACACACCGGAAAACTTCCCCGGACCAAGTTTTGTCGACAAATGCCGACTCAACCACTCAAGGTAACCTTTGGCAGAAAGCAAGAGAGTTGTTGATAGAAGTGTAACTTGATTCTCTCGCCAAGCCCTTTTATAAAAATTGTTTTCCTTTGCTAGTTATATTTTAACCAAATTTAGCAAAAATCAGCATAAATCATCATGTTTGGGAGCATATTTCGGCTTTATTAGTCAAAATATTGAAGGAAAATGCTGCTGAGAGACCTTAGCTACACCTTAATCTACAACTCTCTTGCTAACTACCATCAGTTATCTTGAACTGTTCTTAGTCTGAATGAATAAGAAGGTCGAGTTAGGACGGGCCCTTAAGTTCGTCATCGCACATCAAAATGCCGAATTATTTATGGCAAAGTGTCAAGTGCGTCGTTAAGCAAACACATTAATCAAAGCATCTGAACTTACGTGGCGGTATGGTGGTGGTCGTTGGCGCTGCAGTGGTCGTTGTAGTCGTCGTCGTTGTCGTAGTCGTCGTCGAAGTCGAAGAGGTCGACGACGTCGACGTGAGCTCCGTACTCCGTTCCCCCGACGCCACCGCCGTCCCCATCCCCGGCATCGGCAGCGATGGGATCCTCCCCGAAGAGCTCACTCCCAAGCCTGCACCCGAGCCCGGGCCCGGTTGTTCCGGCCCGGGTCCAATAGCCGGTCCTGGGCCGGGCAGCGTCACGTTCGGTAACGGGCCCGGTACTGGTCGCCAACTAACGGCGCTCTGCGTTGCCATCGTCGTCGTCGTCGCGACGCTCGTCGACACGGTGATAACGCCTTCAGCCGAACGTTTCGTGTGGAAGTCTTTCTGCGATTCCACTGCAAATAAATTGCGTTTATTTTTTCTTATTTACGTTTCACATCTATCACGCTGCGTCCACGTTTTAAGTACGTGCATATAGGAGAAGCCCATTTGCACGATACGGACGACGTGATTTTCAGTCTGGTTGCGTAACCGTGTTTAGCTCGATTCGCATAGTTTTTTTTTCTGACACACGGCAGAGAGGTGAAGGATACAACGAGTCATATAAACTTGACTCATGGATCAACTTACCGACGCAGGGGTTAACCCAAAGCAAGCGCTGCCATCCGAGGCAGTCATAAAGCTGGGTGAAGTCAGTGCCTTTGCAAGCGCAGTTGGACCGCAGCTCAGTACCTAGTATTCCTAACATGGCTTTCCGACACTCAGAAGGCGGGCCGGCGCACTTTTTCGTCAGACTGTCAACTGCGCAGGATTGTTCATAGTACTCCAGCCGCCCCCTGAAAATGCAACACTCGCGTTACCCTCTTTCGTGCTGCCACGAGCATCACAGCTGTTATCCGCTAAAGTAACCCGCTAGAATCACCCGCTATATCATTACCCTCTAGAGACCCGCTAGTCACATGTCAAAATAACCCTCTAGAATTACCCGCTAAATTCACCCAGTATGCTGTGAAGTCTAGAGAGACCCGCTACAGCACCTGCTTAAATCACCTGCTGAGGCTCCCGAATACTACACATGGAGTATAAGGTGCAGGCACTTTTTTGTATACCTCTGCTGGCTCAATCGCTAAAGATAGCTTATGATAGTAATCGAGAGAGTTGGAGATGGAATAAAAACCCAGGTCCATTTGGAAGCCGTTTTTTTAACATTTTGCACCAAATCAACCAAAAGGGTCGTTGTTAATGCTCAATTTGAGTCTTTTTAGATAGCCGTAACAGAATAACGAAGGTAAATTTGAAAAAAGTGCTTCCGAATAGACCTGTTTATTGTTTCGTCTAAAACTTCTTCGCTTACCACCATAGGCTAACTTGAACGATAGAGCCAGCAGAGGTACACAAAAATTGGTTGGATTAAGATTTCTTGCGCGGTTCACTATGCTAATGCACAGCCGCTACGCCGATTTCTGTGGAGGGAATCTTTCCTGTCTGTTAAAGGACCCTGCTTGAAAACTTCCCTAGAACTACCCGCTGAAATCAAACACTACATTTACCCACTAAAGTAACTCGCTAAAGACACTTGCTTAATCGAGTAAATTTGCCCGCTGAATTCACCCGCCGAATTTCCCCTCCCAGTCGCCGCCAAAGTGATCCTCTAGACCAACCGGCAGTGGTCTTACCTGCATCCGATTTCCTCGCGGCAGAATTCTGCTAGCGAGTGGCAGGTAGGCATCGCAGAACCTTCCACTCGCTGAGCACAGACGGGGTGTAGTTTTTCTTGAGCAATAAGACACTCGTCTTGCTTATTGTCCGTTTTTCTGAAAAGCAGAAAGAGTTCGTAATAACGTTTGTGCACTTCCGTGTCTGTTTCGTTAGCGTAATTGCTTATGCGGCTTAGCAGGTAGATTACAATACGGTTTGCAAGTTGAGACGCTCTTCTATTCTAGCAGTTCCCTTCGTATTACTAACGGCTCATATTTTAAGTATTTATTATGCGTTTGGGGAGTATATACCGTCGGTAGGTATCTCGAAGTATTATGCGAGGCAGAGTTTCGAGGTTTCATGCAAACTGCTTATTTAGGAGCAAGCACTGTAAGTTAGGCAGAACTTGAACATAGGATTGAAATGTGGGTGTCACCACAGCTCTGCTTGGAATCTACGAGCTGCGAATAAATTTGAATATTTATCACTTTCATCTCCTGAAATCAGTTAATAACACTTCAAAGCGGGAGCTAGGAAAGTAGATATAGATAGGTCACCCAAAGGTTTTCAGTGTAAGAGCTTTCTAATTTCACGCATTACTTGCCATTTCTTCTTGATCCTGCAAAAGATCAAGTCAGAAACTAACTCACGAGACTGACTGCGGAATGTCGTCAGAAACCAGTGCGAAGGATTTCCCAGCGAGATCATTCTATTTTAGACGGGAGGGAACCAAAAAGAGCATCCAAGCTTTCGACTCAAACTCATAAACGAAAATTAAACAATTGTCGAGCGATTTCCTGCTTTTGCAAGTTTGATCACAATTTATCAAATGCAAATCGTGGAAGATGACAGAATGTGTGTAAACGTATCTTAGTTATATTTCTCAACTATAAAATACTAAGTACCAACAAAGAACGAAAATCCAAAGTTTGTTTTGGTGGAGGAGCCGAATTTCTTCACATGCTAGAACATCATTTGCTCTGGGGGCTGCATTCAGGGGCAGATGCAAATTAAATTACATTTAGGGGTTACATGATTTAATATAGCTGAAAATTTGTCGTAGACAAGCGACAATTAGTTGTTTCGAAAGTTTTAATGCAAATTTCTAGGTGCATCATTCGCAAAATTATTGAACTGAAAAATGTTTTAATTATTGTGATACTACTAACTTGTCAGGGTTTCGTCAGAATACGAGTCAGGCGAATTAGCCAATTTAGATCTAAAGTTAAATAAAATATGACTAGGTTCGTCGAATAACGCAGAAGAGCATAGCTGTTATTCGTGGCATGACCTCTTCGCATCGAGTATGGATATACCATCAGGCAAATGTATTCACTCAAACCCAGATTTCTTCGAACACGGCATTTGCCTATCAATTGACGAGCATAATAATAATTTATAACAAATATCAGGGCTGCACAAGGAAACGGGCTAGCCTCTAGAAACGGAATAATTTATAAGAAAATGTTCGGAACGGCTATTTTCTTACACGTTTGAAACTGAATCTATTCGGTGTTAACCTGTCGCAAGGTGGGGAATGCATCTTCGAGCTATTCGACCGTCGGCGTCTTAATGTGAGCCGATCAATATCGAATTCCCGAAATTTTAAAAGAGTAATACGCCACCGAAACTATAAACGGATTCCGTAATCGTCTGTAACTTGTTATAAGTACGTGATTTGGATTGAATTGAAAGATATCAAAGAAAGGATGACAGACTGTTAGTTGTCTAGGCATATAGTAGGTATAATATGTAGAAGGCACCTATATGTGGCGTCGCGGGTCCCCACAATAGAGCAAGAGAGGATAGAAACAGCTAGATCTGTGGCCTTGCGAAACACTGCCAGGAAAGGATCAGAAATTTATGGGTTGGGGTGAGCAGCGTGAGCAGCCACTTTTAATTGGTCGTCGGGCTGGAACTCAAGATGGCTCCCTAGAGTCCAATTCCCATAGATGGACTTGTTGGAAGCCGCCCAGCCAAGGCAGCCAGGCAGGCAGGAAGGCAGGCAGGCAAGCAGGCAGGCAGGCTGGCAGGCAGGCAGTCAGGGATGGGAACCTGGGCTGGCAGCAAGCACCAAGTGCATAGGGTCGACAAGAGAGGGTCGGGGAAATCAACAGCCCGGCGAGAGGCAAACGTTGATTTCTACTCGCTAGACAATAGCTTTTGTTTTTTTTTTTGCTGTCCGATACAACTTGTGCTACCTTGGGTTTCCGTTCATGATGGTTAATGAGGTTATTCACGTTATTTATCGCACCTAGTACATAGTATGGGTGGTTCTAGTCAAACTCACTTGCACAAGCAGAACGCGATCTCCAAACTCCATTTGAGCTCCGCAGTCCGGTAGAAGTTTTGCAACGCCTCCATGCAGGAGTCTCGATGACATCGGCTTGATTCGCAGTAGTGTAGTATTGGATGCAATGCCAGTCGACAACTGTAGTTGTTGTTGCATAGGTCTAATGCAAGGTGGCATGTGCTCTGGAAACTGAAGTTTCGCGGCAGCTCGCCTTCCGGGTCAGAACCTGTCAATATGTGGACAAGAAATTCTAACAACCCCTAGTTCATCCGGCCGCCACAGCGACAGCCATGTGTCGGCTTGATTGTGAAAAACTACTCTCGCGGAAAAAGTTCAAACATCTTTACTTTGCCGACAGGATAACGGACATGGGCAAGTTTAAAAAGCAATTAAAAAATTGAACATTTCATATACCCCACGCGAGATTCTGCATGTTTACTTGAAGAGAATAAGCAGTGCCTATTAGTGAGATTTATAGCAGTGGAGAAGTTTTAATTACTCTGATATCCTGAGAAGCTAGATATGTCCAAGCAAGAAGTTGCTGAGGATGTTGGTGATGAACAGGAAATGGTTGGAATCAGTAGCTTATCTCACTGCATTAGGCACGCTAGCATCATGTTTAACATTCCCCACACCCCCACACCCCCAGCCCCCCACACCTACCCGCCACCACAGCAGAGGATGTGGTGATTACTGTTAGAGCGCGTACACATTGCACTGGTTGTACTGATATTATTGATAGAATTATTCTAATTGCGCTCACTAATAACCAACCACCACTTTGTCGAGCATGATGTTCGGTAAATGGTAAACTTAGACTTAGTTAGCTGTAGGGAGCGAAGAAATAGCCAAGCATGTGCACTGTGACAGTCGTGGTCGTGTTGGTCGTGGACTAGAGCCTAGGCTATCTCGGGAGACGCATGCAACACAACACGTGCACAATCCACTCACAGCTAGCTATCGGAATCGGAATCCGAATATGAAAGCTGCGCGATCCTCGTTGCCGCCTTTGGCGTTAAGGAATCGGGGCTGCTGCGGCTGTAGATAGAGCTGATCCCCCCAACCCCTCTCCCCCCC
>QKMV01000674.1:0-20243 GCA_003287335.1 Lednia tumana
TTTGTAATTCTTATCGGTGGCACAGTTCCTTGTAAACAGGGCACAGGTGTCTTTGGGTCAGTTTGCTGCCTTCCAGATAGTTGGCACCCTTCTAACAAGATCTAATATCATCCCAGGAGCTTGAGTTGGTTATCAAGAAGTGGAGAAAAGTTAAGAATGACGGCAATAGCCATTGCCTTCAAATCATCACCATTTCATATCTGAAAATAAAATAATACTGGTTTTTATACCTGGACAAATTTTTTTATGTGGAGTGAATTTATCATTCACGGCATATGCCAGTATTATTTTTAATTGAAGTTGATCAAAACCTCAGATTCTGCCTTCCCCAGAAGGCTCAATTGAATAGGGGGCAGAGCTCTGTAATGTTTTGTAATCACCAGTGCTCGAACTGTAAAAGAAAATGTGGTGGTATGGTATGTTTATAGCATCATGATCACATGGCTGTATGTTGAGAGAAATCAGAACTTTTTACACTTCCCTTCACACGTTTTGCATTTTTATCGCGTTTATTATAATGTTTGGTTTTTGGATTTGTGCTGCATTCTTTTTGACACCAGCTGACATTGGTAAATAACAGCGGTTACGGCTGCGTAACTAAATGAGCACCAGAATTATTTGAACGCCTAAATTGCTATCTATACTTTCTTTCGACGTGCCCTCACTGGTGTTGCTGAAGTCGACTATGGTGTCTTGTCTTAGGGCTGGACTGAAAATGCACACCGAATTTATTGTTCTTTTGTCATCCAATAATGAACTGATTAACAATCCTTGCTCTGACTTATCGCGCTTACGACATGTCTTGTTTGTCTCTGTTCTGGTTTTTTAAGACCCAAGTTGTTGTGAACAATGGAATACTTTCAGAACCAACCTTTCTATGCCTTGTTTGCAAATTTTTTTTTTGTCTTCAATGCCAAATGTTATTTTTAAAATTTGACACTAGAGATTTTTAGTGTTCAGAGGTGGCGGCATGGTATTTTTAATTCTAAGAAGTGACGGTATGTTTTTAAAAAAAACTGTTACTAACTGGGTTAAACTGCTGAAAACTTCTAACAAATGTGTAACAAATAAAAAAATAACAAATAAAAAAATGGCAGTTTATTTGTTAGAAGTTTTCAGCAGTTTAACCCAGTTATTAACAGTTTTTTTAAAAACTAAAGTGCTGAAATTAGTCAGGAGACATGAGTCTTAAAAATTTAAAAAGTGACGGCATGGTTTGTAAAATCCCGAGAAGTGCCGGTATGCCATACTGTCTCAATTTCAGCACTGGTAATCGCTCCATATATAGTGCCAGTTTGCTGGTAGTGTGTCCACCATCTTTTGGCACTACCTGCAGACACACCGAAGTGTTCCCCTGCAGCTGGAGGTGTTCAGACTCCCAAGTGAATCCTCGTAGTCTCGTCTATCTTTGCTTCGAATCCCAGCGTAGATTTGCATGCCACCATGTTTGATATTGATACACGAGTGGACGCTTGCTTTCAGTCATATGCGTTGCCAATTATTTTCTGATGAAACTAATGACATGCTGATAAGGGAGCTGATTATTTTTAAAACTCATTTAGTTATTGCAGTAGGTTAGTCGAAGTGCTTATCACATGCTTTGCCATGGGCTCGTAATACCTGGCTAACCTGTACTCTTATCAAGGAACCTGAACGAGACTTAATAATTTTTGCCGTCTCACTTTCCAATTCCAGAAGTGTAACAACACTTCTGAAAACGATTGGCGAATTTCCCTAATGGCCTGATTTTCAGTAGCCGGTTTAGAACCTAACGATCACCTGTTATTACCATATCAACAGGGAATAAGATGCTGTGATTTTAGGCACAATTTAAGCTCTTAAGAGACACTGAAAAACTGGCCCTTTGTCCTATTGCCTAGACTGGGATGATAAAAGCTAGGTAAAGAGCCAGGCTAGCCATGAGCACCTATGGTAAGAATGTATTAGCATTCCTCCATTTCATGTAATAAAACTTTCCAAACTACAGATGAAAGTGTTCATGTGCTCAACATTTGTCAATCTGGGCATCATTGGGCGTCTGCACTTAAATGGAATGGTGTCACCAAAATGTGCATCTAATCGTGACCCAAGTGCCCTTAGGGCACTTCAGTTGTTGGTGTTGCGGACATCCTCGTGAGACGGACACGTTTATCGCTGAAGTCTTTCATAATCACTCAAAATATCACGAAGTGTAAACATTTGGTTACACTCATTTATGGAGTCTTCATGTTCTTGCAGAATTTAACAAATGCTGCTTCCTTTCAGGTAGCCACTGAAAGTTTGTTTTCCTTTTCAGATAATTTGTTTGTTCTTGATCGAGCAATGCATATGGCAAACAGTGGCTTGATAATAAATATCCAAAGCAGATGCTTTCAAAATTTCACCTCCATTCTCGCAAAATGACACTAAAAGTTCCAATTGTTCCATTTTTACTTCGGCTTCCAAAAACTACAACAATTCGACCAAAGTGAACCACGCTTATTCTGTTTCCAAATGATTTATTTCGACAAGTTTTTGACCATGTGTCTTTTTGTTTCGGAAAAACATTCCTAAGAGATTTTCATTACAAATGAAGCACTTTGAATCACAATGCGCTTTCGGAGCACCTTCCTGGTTCGTTTAGTCTGGCACATCGTGGACATTGATGGGTCGGGCTAAGGTGATCATGAGGGTGCTGATCAAATTGTATGAAAGGTGTTGATGTGCAGGTTGGTTTGCTAGGAAAGAGTTTTAGCTTGCATATTTTGTGAAATTTCTTCAAGGAAGAAGGAACTTGCATTTTCTTGACCAGGTGTTCGTATTTGGGATTTACTTCTTTCCACTAGTGCGCTTTATCCAGTAACTTTGCCATGTTGCTTACTTAATGTTAAGTAGTAGATTTTTAGTGGATTTTATTTGGGGCTGATTTTCCTGATTACAAAAAACACAATTTTGATCAGTCAAACTAGACAATTTTATCTTTTTTCCGCAGCGTAACACATCTAAGAGCGGAGGTCGATCGGAGTTATCTGTATTCTCCATTGTTAAGTTTAATTAATGTTGAAACATGAATTTCATTCAGTGTTAAAGTATAGTTTTGAAAAACTCACTGGCTGACCATACTAAAGTTGCGGTGTAACCCCCCCCCCCAGTGGTTTATGTCGAGCACTTACTTCGTAGATCACTATGTATTTTGTTATGCCAAACTCTGAGTTGTCATATGGACTCAAAGGCACATCTACAACTGATTTGAGATAATTTCCATTTCGCGTGAGAGGCGAGAAGAAATTAGTTTATATTTTTCATCCCTACCAGAATGCTTTGATACTTATTTCCACCAACGGGAGATATTTGGGTTATTGGGAAGAAAAAGCCAAGAATATATTCATTACAGTTTCAAAAGCCTCCAAAATAGTTGCTTAATTTGTTATGTACATTTGGTAAAGTGATTGAGCATAGGCATAATCTTTCAATAAAGATGCACATATGGTTTATGGTATTGGTAAAGCATAGAATACATAACAAATCTCTCAATTTAATCACGTGTTTCATTATATAAAATGAACAAGAAGTATGTTATCTTAACTGAAGCTATGACAGCTTTAAAATAATCTATTGGGACGGTTGCTAAAAACTGGTGTTCGCTCTAGATGACAAGGGACCCGGCATAAAATCGCTGAACTAAAATCTGGACATGGTTCTTTAAGTTCAAAAGTTCAAAGTTTTTTTGTTAGAAGTTTTCAGAAGTTTTTTTGTGTTTTTTCAGTGTTTCAGTTTTTTTGAAGAGTATTCATATTCTTTTCTTGATAGCAATTGAACAATTAAAAACATTTTCCTTTACAGATTTTTGATTGAACTGTTATCACTCAGATAAGCTATGACCCAAAGTAAGAAAACCACTAAATCCAAAATATGGCTCAAATGCCCAAAATTCAGAAAAAATGTACTCGATATTTCTCATCTTCTAGTGACCCTCTACAACAATCGATCGTAACAAAAGGTCTGCAAACATTGCAAACGGATATGCGATTCTGAACTGGACAATAAACTAGATCTATTTGAAAGCACTTTTAAAAAATTTATTTGCATCGTCGAATTCAGGCTAACTTAAAAAACTCAAATTGAGTATTTACGACGGCCCTTTTGGGCAATATCAGGCAAAATATTTTAAAACAGCTTTCAAATAGGCATTGATTGTTCTTTCATCTCCAGCACTCTCTCTTACTATCCTAGGCTATCTTCAGCGGTAGAGCCAGCAGAGGTATATATAAATGTGTCTGCACTTCATTTCCAAGGGTGGTACTTGAGAGCCTTTTGTTAGCCAGTGAGTAAGGAAGCCAAGTTGCACGAGCGAAGGGAGTCGTTGACAGCCATTAACTGCTTTGGCACATTCTGAAATCAAATTCCACCCAAAGTTAGATTTAGGTACAAAATAAAGTACGAAAATGAACCACCAGTCTTTTTTCCTATTGCCGCTCTACTTTCTTATTATTTGTCTGCATTTTAAACTTATTACGTCAATAACCATATAGACTGTTGCACACTGCTTTTCTATTTCTCTATTAGCTGCACTTTCTATTCCGAGCCCAAGTCCAACCCCTACACACAGCAAGACTCCTTACACAGTTGCCAATGTTACTGGCATTATTTCATGAACAAGATGTCATGACATTAAGAAAGTGTAGTACGGAAGGTCAGATAAAGTATATGTGGTAACCTAATTTTAATGTAGGAGGATGGTAAACAGGACTCGAATTGGAAAAAAGTGAGTGGTACAAGGTATGAACCAGGATTTTGTACACTTCAAATCACAAGTTTTGCATTTTGGTCACATTTTTTTCATATCTGATTCATGGAATTGTGTTGCATTCATTTTGACAACGGCTGATATTAACGGAGTACCAAAACAGATAAGCTAACTTTTGAGTGTTGACAATGATCGCAAAAGATGACACATTTTGCACCCAATCCTATTTGTACTTTTTACTCTTTAACTTATGTTTTCGGGAACTCCCAAATCGTCGACGTCAATGTAAAACAATTTAAGGGAGTATTTACGTGCTAATCCAACAATGAGTTACCAATAAAGGTAAATAAGCTAGGAATTCATCAAGGGAAAACAGTCCACCACCAGCCCAAGAAACAATTTTCCAAAGGGGCTCGTTTTGATCAAGTTTCTTTTGAAAATGATTCCCCATAAGAGAATCACCGTGCAGATTTTCGATTAATTGGGCCTAGAAGCACTCATGATCAGAAAAAAAAAACGTGACCAGTGGCATACTTGCCCATCTTTCTTGTGTCTAGAAAAAAGTTGATTTTTTAAGAAATGCATTCATTAAGCAGCACTATGTGGATTACTGAAGGTATGCGTCTCGGTTTCTGCATTTTCCCGTGCTATTTTCGCGTCGATTGAGTGCGCCAGCCTTAAGTGAAATAATTTTTCACTGATTCATAGAATTTCCCAAATATTTTTTAGAATACTATTTCTATCATGACATGTTCAAGTCCATACGGACATTTTTATTTCATGGGTAATGAGCACCTCCAAGATACAATTTTATGCATATAATTGAATTATGGGCCGGAATAACGTTAGTTACTATACATTTCTTTAGACACATGTCTACTTCTTAATCTCAGCACTGGTTTTCAAAAAAACTGTTCACTAAACTATATAAAACTTTATTCGTGGACTTCTTAGCAGTTTTACTCAGTTTAGTAAACAGTTTTTTTGAGAATGTTGATTACTATTCGAACATTGTGAACACTTTGAGTTTACTGATCGAATATTGTTGTAATGTGATCGGAGAGATCCACAAGCCCTCTATTGGAAGTATTATTATAGTTTGTATTTTCTTCGTGAGTGAGTATTAGTGGTGCCCGAGATCAAATTACTACAATACTCAAAGCAGAAACTCAAAGTGATCACAATGTTTGAAAAGTAGCTTACAACGTTATTCAGGCCCACTCTTCAAGTAGAGATGAGCTTACAGGCTTGACAATTTTGACACAAGTTTTGACTAATGAGGTGGCAGTATGTTTTTCTTAATTCTAAAAGGGGATGGTAAGGTTAGTAAAATCTTGAGAAATGCCGGTATGCCAGACCGTCCCAATTTGAGCACTGATGGTTTATACCTAGTTGAAAGTAATAAACGTTCTTAAATCTTCCAACCATTAAATTATGCTACCATATAGTCTATAAAGTGCAAGACTATACTGCCTTACACCCACAAAATAGGCTCTCTGGCCATACCTCCCTGTGTTAAGTGTCACCAGCACCCCCGACAGAAAAGTATGATATCCTAGTAAAAAAGAAGGTACTAGTACGTGCTTATGTATAACATAGGTACTCAGCTTTGTGAAATGCATGCATAGAAAATAATATTGAACCTACCGGACATTTTGCAGCATCAAAGGAATTTCTATCAAACTTAACGACATAATTAGTAGTCTCCATGCATCTACAACTTATGTTGTAAAAAGTGCATTCTTTAATAGCACTGTCATCAGTGTCAAAGAGCATAATTTCTCGTAGTTTTTTCAAAGGAAAAGTTGCGCTTGTACTATATGCCTTGCTCATTATGCCAAGAGCCTGTCTAAAGGTGAGCAAAAGAAAGAACACATTAACAAAATTATTTGCCCTTGAAATTCATTACATATATATTTCAAACACAATAAGTACGTATTTGGGAGAAAGCTGGTAGTACCTTCTAATTTCAGGCAAGTGTAGGGATGCAGAACTTGCTAGCAGTAGAGGTAATTTCGGAAAAATTCTGCATGTTCGTTGATAATTTCCTAGCCAGAATGCATGGGACATTTCCAGAGCAAGGCTCACAAGGGAGTTTCTGCAAAAAGAAAACATGAAATAAAAGAAAAGTGGTACTTTTGAATTACAAGTTTATGAGTGAACCAATTAATTGTGCCCAAAATTCTTACAAGTGGGTAGCACTAGCACGTATCTGCGTTTAATTTGAAAATATATTATTTAAAAGCAAAGTTTACAAAATAACCATTTTTCCTGGAGCCAAACCCAGGGGTAAGGTTTGGCCGGCAGTGTAAACCTTGGGATTCCAGGTCATGTTTACCAGTGTTTGACCACCCTCTAAAAATCACCACCTATTATATGGCTTCAGCTAAAGATGGCTATGCCACAAATATTTATCATTTGTTTTGTCAGTAGGTATTGGTACAAGTAGAGTGACATAATTTGAATAAGAAATTTTGGGGAACAACAATAAAGTTGGTATTGGGGAAGCTTTCAAAGCCGTTGTTGTTAATTGGTGTCGTTTTTTCTGGGTGACGCGCTCTGGTTTTGAAAATGTTGGCCCCACAAATGATTTTTTCTGATATAAAAATCTTCAACCATTTAAAAAAAATTGACAAATTGGCTATGAATGCTAAGAAATCCACTTAAACTCCCACCGTTTCGTAAAGTATGCCGCGCTTCACTGAGAAAACACAATGCCAATCAACAATATAGTATTGAAATTGTTTCTTATGCTAATAATATTCACGAAACCTAGGAAACAGCTTTGACAGAGCTTTTGGTGGATATCTACGCAACTTCCACTGCGAGAACGTTTTCTCTTGAGCTGGTCCCTAGTATGGTGTAGGGGCAAACTGCCTGTAGTCTGAACAGCGGGGATGGCAGTGTAAACAGATAATTATTTTTGACCGTGTTTGAGGTTTCAACTGCGGGAAAAACGAAGTGTAAACACAGCTTAAGTGTGGGTTTTGTAGTGGGTATGATTACTGCAATAATTTTTGGCATCTTTGATATTTAAAAAAAAAGTGTAACTTTGTGAATGTTTAAAAATGAAACTGAGACGCTACACTTTCTCATTGACACTTTTTTAATTTGGGTGGCATATCCTCTGACATCTTTGCATAATGTTCACTCAAATTTGAAATTAAAATGAGTATAGATAAAAAACTTGATCTCACCTCCACACTTTGTCAAGACCAAAAGCTCTGTGAAGTACATTTGATACGCCCAAATTCTCGACTAAGTGCAATGCCTCCATCTCACTCCTATTCTTGAAAATAACACCATCCTCTTCTTCATACAGGACTAACAATCTTGTAAGGCACTCACGTAAGTGAGATTTATTGATGGACGGGTCATAACATGAAATTGGTTCTTCACAAAGTCTTTAAAGAAGAGAAGACAAGTTAAATATTAATCAGACATTTCCAAAAAAAGAAAACTGGGTTAATTAAAAACTTATGTACCTATAGCCTGCATAGACATGAAATCTTACGATTACTTCTAGCATTGAAATACAGGTGGCTCCACGAAGATTCTGCATGACCATATCTTGCCGCACAGCTCGCAAGCGGTCAAACACAAAATCATAGACGGAGATCCAGTCCACATCATCTCTCATGACAATGCTTAAAAAGATTAATTAGATTATTCAGATTATATTCTGCAAGACCCATGAGATATTGTTAGCATATATCCGAGGTGGTTTATTTCTGAAATTTGTTGTCAACATGATGTCGGATGCCTAGCATGTCCTGTCAACTGCAAAAATTGAACTGTTTCATTTAAGGTTCATGTACGAACTTTCTCATCAGATAGTAGACGGTCCTTGTAAGTGCTTCAGGAGTCCGAATGCAAGACGGACTAGGTGGTTTTTGTCCTGCTGCTGGCCGGCTATACCTTTTGACTGTTAGGCTTGTGTCTGTCATCGGGTATTTGGTTTTTTCTCCTTTGCTATATTCAAATGGATGCAGAAGACGTTCTCGTTGCCTACTAAGAAATCAAATATGGTCATCACTGTTTCGAAGGCTATATTTCTGTATAAACATAAGAAAATAGCGTGTACTTTACTTACAAGCAACGTTCACTTTCCGAGCACATATCTTTGCATGTTCCTACAATAATACTATGCCTGGAAAGCTCACAACCGTCATCCATCGTAACTGCAATTGTTGGAGAGTTATTTGAGTACTATATTATTTTGATATTGAGAAAATTTTCTTTTGAGGAAAGATTGCATTTACAACTTCAAAACATGTTGTTCAAACTAACCTTTTCAAACCGAAATTTGGAGCACATGACGTCATGTTTACGCATGCGTGATTGAAGGGGCGTAGGAGGTGGACTGAGAACAGTCAGTCAGTCAGCCGAACATCGCAGCCATATTGTATCTTGAGTATATGGGATTGGAAATCGACCGATTTATATCTGTACCTATCGGCGACATCTGACTGTGTTTTTAAATTTCTGCCCAGCCAGAATAATCACGATATTTTACAGTGTCTTTTTGTGTATATCGCTGTGCTAGCGGATATTATTAAAAGAAATCCTAGATTATTTGGTCTGCCTAGCAGACTTCGACCTTAAAGATGAACACCCGAGATGATGAGTACGATTATCTATTCAAAGGTAAAACAAATAAACAGTCACTATTATTACTGTACAGGAACAATAAATGTAAATGATAGATTTCAGCTTCTTTCCCTTCCGTACTAAAATTCTTCATCTGTCAGGGGTTACGATTTTACGAAGCGTATAGAATGGATTCTGATGCCTAAAATTTTGACGTTTAGGCCATTATTTTATACATTATATACACAGGCTAGATTATATTGTGTTCCCCAAGTTTTGCTTGAAGGTATGGAGACTTTAATTCTTATTTCACATGTCTTTTGCTTTCCCATTAGATATTTCATGGTATGGAAATTGAAACTGAAATGGTTCCTTGGCTTATATTGAGACTTCAAACTGTTGAAATAATTGTTTGATAGTTATAAGTATGACTAATGGACACATTTTTTATGAAGGGAGGTGCCCTCCCTAAATTACATTAGATCTATTTCATGGCAGTGGTTATTTTGATGGAACTAATTCAGAATTTAGGAATGAATGTGTCCTTCTAGAGTTGATGGATGAACTCCCGAATAATTTGGTTATTTTGTCTCTTCTTTCTCAGTCGTCCTCATTGGTGATTCAGGTGTTGGAAAGAGTAACCTTCTCTCGAGATTTACTAGGAATGAATTCAATTTGGAGTCGAAGTCCACGATAGGTGTGGAGTTTGCCACAAGAAGTATCCAGGTACACTTGCAATGAATATTTGGCTACACAATATATGTATATTTTGGTTAAGAAAAATAGCTTGCTTATTTTCCAAAATGAAACTGCAGTAGCATAACTTTTTTGGAGTACTCAGCTTTGGTTTGGATAATAAGATAGGAAGGTTTAAACTTCATGCGATACGATTTGTTTGTACCATATTAGATGTTTAATAGTGATGCGCATGAATCATAATAGTTTGACGGTGGTTATTGCAGAGATGCTTGAACGCCTAGCTACATATGGAGAAGACCATATACCAGCATGAAATTATTTGATTTCCTTGGATAGATAGTAAAGCAAAACTCTAATTTGCCTTTAAAACTGTCCAAAGTACTTTACCAAGTTATTTTTCTTGCGAAAGTGAAGAGACTGTAATTATCACCAATTCTTAATTGACATCTTTTTGTAGGTTGATGGGAAAACCATCAAGGCACAAATATGGGACACAGCTGGCCAAGAGCGATATAGAGCAATTACATCTGCGTAAGTTTCATTGACACGTCATTCCTATGAGGAATGGAAAATAAACTTCCATAAATTAAAAATCAAATACATTTCTGGAAATATTGGAATTTTGAGGAAAAGCTGTTTAGGTTTTAGTTGAGCACGTTTCAATACGTGAGTGAAACTGGAATTACAAGCAATTCCACAATGCAAAACAACCACAGAGGCAAGAAATGCACCTATGTGTTGGATGAGCTGATTTATTCAAATATTGGTCAACAAGTATATCGGACAGTACACAAAATATGAAAGTCTCCTCTGACAATATTTCTTCTTTGTGTTTGGCCTAAAATGTCAAAAATACTTTTCTTTCTATGATGTCTTAAAAGCAATTTATGCCAGTTTTAAAATTGCTCAAAAACGCCTTGCTCCGTAGATGCAAGTGACGACATTGATTATTGTGATTGGCTGTTGCACAGGTTTAAATAGCAAGATAAGCTTCCTAATGGCATGATTAAGTATCAAGTTGACCTAAACAACACATCTGACATCATTGTGCGTTTTCAGCATCAATTTATCTATCCGACATTCTGATATTTAGAAGTGACATAACAAAGCCAAATAAGTACAAGCAAGAAAAGTGAAAATATATGTGTGATTCAGAAAAGCACAGATAAAGTTTGTCTTTTTATTGGCCGATGATATGGAATTTTTCAGAAGCCTGGGATGTGAATTAAATGGGCTGATTGTTGAAATTAAAAAACAAGTATTCTAGTTTTGCAAATATTTTTGGTTGAGTACAGATTTTAAATTGTGGTTATTTCTTAAATTTCCAATATTTCTGCAGACCTCGGGTAATTTTTTGGAATTTCTGAAAATAATTCTTTAAACATCACCGATTTCTATTCAAACTACAGTTGCATCTTTCTCGAACCCATTGCTCATGATTACTTCTTATCTATTGGCACCACGATAATTTTTGAAGCCTATTATTGCTGTGCATAATATGAGGCCAGCCAACACAATAAGGGCTTTTAAGTTTTATCCTCCAAGGAAACCTTACATACCATATTTGTACTTTCTAAGGCTTCGATGTTTCTGTGTTTGCTGAACATGTGTTGATGTTTTTCAGATATTATAGAGGAGCAGTAGGGGCCCTGTTGGTGTATGACATTGCCAAGCACCTGACCTACGAGAATGTTGAGCGATGGCTACGTGAACTGCGGGATCATGCTGATCAAAATATTGTGATCATGTTGGTCGGCAACAAGTCAGACTTGAGACACCTACGAGCTGTCCCCACGGATGAAGCTAAAGCTTTTGCCGAAAGAAATGGACTGTCATTCATTGAGACATCGGCGCTTGATTCGACTAATGTTGAAACGGCCTTCCAGAATATTCTGACTGGTATGTTCATCATAAAATCTTTGTCTATATGTTCTACCTATTTGGGCATTGCTCTTCAATTCTATTGCACTCTTTCTCATGTCTTGCCTGTTTTACAAAGTCATGGGTGTAAGCATCTCATTTTTCTTATATCCACTGATCAATGTTTTATCATTTAGTCCCTGCTACTTTTCTATCCAATCTACTGGATATTTTACTTTGCTTTTGGCAAACGTAAGACAAGTTCAAAAATGTCTAGATAACCTGCTGTAAAAAGTAAACACAGATTTCTTTTTGTATTGACAGAGATCTATCGCATTGTATCCCAGAAGCAAATCCGTGACCCTCCGGAGGGCGATACTATCCGTCCCCAGAATGTGGAGCCGATAGATGTGAAGCCCACTGTCAACAGCGAATCAGTGCGCAAGCAATGTTGCCAGTGACTCCCTAGACGCAAACGCAAACACCATAAATTAGTATGTTTCTGCATTATTATCGTCCACGCTCACGCATGGTTGAAATTTGGCGCTAAATCTTACCTGCTCTAACCTTTGGCACCATTACGAAAGTTTAATTTGTAAGATACCTAATGAAAAATTCCAAGTGATCTTCAATGTGTGCATGTTCTACTGTTTCCAACAGCACTTATACTAATTTGAACAACAGCTAACGTCTTAACTTATTATCGGAGTTGTTTTGCTCAGTTCCTTCAAAGCTGTTATGTACTATATATATATCTTGTGATGAGACCTGAATTTGGAATCTTGCTATTATGTAAGCTGAAAATTGTATGCTTAATAAAAAATTGTACGAGTGATCTGTTAAATATTTTGGATACTTTATTTACGTATGGCTGATGTATGATTCAGATATGAGTATTCTTTGTACACTCTTAAATTGCCTTCACTGTTAACAACTTAAATTTTAGTAACAATACAAATGTGGTTTGGAAAACGCTCTGGCTTATTTGCCGGTTCCGATTGTATCGTCTCTGGCTGCCGATGCGGTGGGAAAGCTGGGAAATGTTAAAACTCTATCTTTTTCTAGAGATATACCGCATCGTGTCTCAGAAAAAAATCCCGGACAGCCCGGAGGAAGACGCTCCGTCCGGAAACATGAAGCCGATTCATGTGGAACCAACCGACGAGAATGCGCCAAAGAAGGCTTGCTGTACGCCGTAACGGGGAAGCAGCTGTTGCCTGCCTGCCGCCACCTCAGCAACGCTGCAGGCTCGGAATAACTCGAACCAGAGTGATTTGTTTCCAAGTGAGAGACTCTGTAGTGATGATTTATTGGTATGGGGACTTTCAGTAATAATTATTATTAATTACCTATGAATAAAATAATCGTAAGTAAAAGTTGATGCTGCATCTGGTATATCTTTGTATTAGCCTTCGTAGGTTTAAGAAAGATGTTTAAATATCATATGAGTACGACCTGCCTCTTCAATATGCTCCTATCATGTACGAGGTTGTTTTTGTAATTGTTATTCTTATCATGATGCGAGTATTTGGTTCAGATTCAAACACATTCCTATCCATTCTTGTAACTGCATAATTGCTGGCAACCATTTATAATTAAAATTGAATAGTGTATTGAAGCTAAAAATTGAATACCGGTTGATGCGGCTCCTACTGTGCGTGTATATGAAAGGATTTGTCTGTTAACTGTTACGGCAAAGGCACGGTGACGGCTTGGGCAAGGAGATCCGTTTTGTTACGTTTCGTTGGCTAACTGTTCTGTTCGGACGCTATGTCATCACATTTCACTGGCTCTTTAAACCGATGCTCTCAAAATGTGTCGAAATACTTGGCCAATATTTTTATTGCATTGTGAGATTTTCATGTGGTATTTTGTCTTTATTTCAGCCCATGGCTAGCTATTCTAGTTGAAACTTTATTTTATTACTCTGTACATATAACTATCGAGACTAATTTATCGTCGTAAAATATTGTTAATATAAGTTCTTCCTGTACTAAGATTTTTTGTTTTGTTTGATGCATGTAGTTATTTTTTTGTGCCGGCGGTTGGTCAACGTGTAGGCTAGTCGCTTGTGGACTGCCCATTAGGGCTTGACACTGCTCCGTAGCTGGGCACTACATTGAGGCTTCACCTTCAAATTTGCCCTTGGCGCTGCCGAAGGCAGTGGCATCGTACTTTTGGCTTGGATTCGGCGAGCGTCGCAAAGTTGCATTTTAGGGGTGTCTGCCTTGTTTAAAGAAAGAGTCTTAAATTTTGCTAAAATTGTCTCGTTCAATTCATTCTTGAGTGTAAACCTTAAAATTGCAATTGCGGTGCAAAATTAAGCCAGAGCCGTCGGCATATCAATAGTTTAGGAAATGGTGCCTTCCCTCCACCCCCAATCTGTATCTAACCCCATACCCCCCTGGGTACATGGCCATCATCCATTGTTGAATTGAGATGTCTGAAAAAGTATTGCACTGATCTAAAGAGCTCGAAGCATCAAAAAGCTATGAAATCTACCTATGAAGCCCTAAGTCGCATGGTGTGAAAACGTTGAAGGCACAATGTAAATTTTCTGAAAACACTGACAAACATGGATGTTATAAATTAAAAATATCTAACAGTGATAAGAGATTAGCTTCATCGGAAGAAATGCCATATTTAAACTGGATTATCACTGTCGGACTACTTGCGTTTTCATGAATGATCAATCGTACAACCGTACCTGCTTGTACAGAATATTTAGACAATTCATTGCATTGATGTTTAGTTGCAATAAATGGTTTTTAGCTTAAGCTTCTGAGTATCATTTTGTCATGTACTCATTTAAGTTTCCGTATTGAATTTGATACAATGTGTGAAATTGGAAGTGTTATTGTTATATTTTCAATAAAATTTCTCCCCAGATGTTCTTGGCATTGCATGCAACACAGCAAACACGGCCACTCTCAAGAGCAACTAATCAATGTTAAAATGGATTTGACCATTGAGCTTGTGATGAACTGGTTCGGTTGTCACACTAAAAATTCTATAAGAAATTTAAGCCTACATAATTTAATATTGTGCCACCAAAAGACAATTCCCATTATTGTTGTACATTTTAATGGTCATAATAAATAAAACTGTTCATTATTTATTCAAAACGGACTAACAAATTCATGGAGAAATACTGCATCCACATCCACAGCTCCGTTAGTTGAAACTCAAAAGCTTTTATTCCTACTCTTTTCTGCTTGTGGACTGATTTCTGGTGAAATGTGTCTGGGTTATTATGAGCAATGAATAATTAACACTGCTTTGAAATATGATAAAATTTAAAAACTTGTATGGCTTAATTTTATTAATATCACAAATCTATTCAGTTCAACTCCTAATAGATGCTCAAGGACATAATATAATTTGCCTCACTTTCGTTTGACAATGACATAGCTGTTTTTATTTTCTCAGTCTTTATAATGTCCTACCAAAGGTCTTGAATATTTTGCTCAGTGGTCTTTATCAGCTGACCTGATAGTTGCACAATATTTGAGTTGTAAAGCTGTGTGCTAGCAAAATGCTGGATGAATAATAAACTGTGCTTGAAAGAGAAGTCATTGGCATTGTTCGAGTTTTACTGGTTTCAATATGTTGCACATGCAAACTATGCTCCCAATTCTGGTTCTTGTGTCATTAACTGTTATTTGTGTCGAATCGACAAGCAAGTACAAAAGAGATGAAAGGGATTTGGTCATTGGGCCTCCACCACCATCAGACGCGGCACAGATGGCAAGGTATATCGTTCACAGTGCAGACTGGGCTTCCATCGCTACGATATCTTCCATGAAAAATATAAAAAGTTTCCCGTTTGCGAATACATATTCAGTGAGTGACGGAACGTTGACCAACAGTTCAGGAATACCATATCTCTACATGACACCAATTGAGATGTCTGCTCGAGATTTAGCTGTGAGTTCTTTCGGTTTGAGCTAACAAAATATTATATACTTTTGTTAGTAAGTGTTGACTTTTATTAGTCGATACTTACAGCAGGTGGTCGGCACTGTAATAATTATCGGCAACATTTTCAGAGAGACGGCCGTTGCTCATTGGCCATCTCCTTGGCACAGGGTGATTACTGCAAGAATCAAAATTTTGACCCAGAAGACCCGAGATGCGCACATATCATTCTGACCGGGAGGATCAGGAAGGTTGCTGAGAAATGTTTTATATTCCCATGAACTTCAGTCGTTTGTATTTTGCAAGTTATTCATTTTCATGTCGAAAAGTGAAATGCACCAACATGTGTTTCAGATACCCCTTGGAACTCCAGAGGCAAGTTTTGCTGAAGATGCTCTGTTTACGAGACATCCAGTCATGAAGTCTTGGCCAAAAGGTAACCTTGCATCTTCTCTCTGCCCAAACTAGAAGTCATCTATGGTAGTTTTCATCCTTTATTGAGTTCGGCTTACGATGCAAACATATGCAATTTTTTCAGTTTTTTTATTTTCCCCCCTTTCCTGCAAAACATGCACATTTTCCCCTCTGTTACAACCATAAATTTGAATCGATCTATAACAATTTTAACATTTTCATTAATTTGGTTGCTCAATATCATTGTTTTTGCCGGTAGGGGACTTAACCATCATTTTATTGCTGCGTTCATACTTTGTTTAGAGCTCAACGTCAACCAAGCTTCCAACTAAGCTTTAATTCGGTGTAAACACAGCTGACATCAGTCTGCGTTTTCAGCACTTAGACAAATTCTGATTTTTTAAAGTGACACAACTGAGCCAAATTAATAAAAATGCAAAATTTAAAAGATTCCCTACCATGGACCTCTTAATTTCATTTTCTCCTAAGAGTACAGGGAAATAGTACCATTCGGAGGGCCATGATTTGAGGTTTTTCTATAACTAGATGACCCTCAAGCGCACATGCAAGGTACTTTAAAAGTACATAAACGTAAATTTGCAATTGTCTGTACATAATAAAAAAATGCATTCTGGATGTGATGAGACACCCCTATTCCCTTCAAATCCCAATCCTATAGTCTCTGTTCTTTGGAGAACTGTTTCTGTATTGCAAAAAATATTTCTCTTTTGCTACATAATTTTTTCTCCGGCAGTAATATCATTTCTAAAATGTAGAACTTTTCAACATTTCAATGGGCACTACAACTACCTGCGACTTCAGAAGCCTATACTACCTCTTCCCGACAATTATTCGGCCACTCCGGAGGTCTTCGCGATAATGTAGCAACGGCAGAAGCCTATACCAAGCATGCATGATGTCATTTGTCTGTGCCGACGGCAGCCAGCCATTTTGAAATGCTCAAATAAATCCTCATTTGAAACCAGTCATAATTTAATTAAAATTCATCTGACACAGATAAGAATAAATTAAATATGTTCATATCAAACTGAAGTAGTGAAAGAAATTAAAAAGTATAAAGATTTCCCTTAATTATTAGGGGCTTTCGATTCTTTCGGACAACGCCATTTTCCTCCGAACAAATAGGAAGTAAAAGCATCAGATTGGTTGTCACCATGGTGGCCAAAAGGTTTTTCGGTGGATAAAATTGTTCGGTGGAAGATTGGAGATGGTTAGGTTGGCCATTAGTACATCAGAGCGTACTATAATTTTTATTTGTACCTCAAGCGGGATTCGAACCCAGGTCCTCTGCATCTGCATTGCCTGTACAGTTGCATTTATCGCTTTGCTACCTAGGGAAACAATCGAACCTGCTCTTTTTGGTGCCAAGCTATGAAATACTTGTATGAATCGTTGTATGAATTATTAGAAACTATCCAATGAGAGAGCATACTGTGTTACGCTCATAAAATAGGCTCTCTAGCCATACCTACCTGTGTTAACTATCACCAGCACCCTTGGTGGAAAAGTATGCTCTCCCAGTAAATAGAGTAAGTTGTACCTACTTCAATATTTTCTTCTATTTTTTAGATCATGGATTTTATTTTGCAAAACTGAAGATTGAACAAATTTGTGTGATGGACTACTTTGGTGGACCAAAATTTGTAAAAGTGTCAGATTATTTCTCTGCAAGCCCGGAATTGTGATCAACAACTTTTATTTTCCTAACATTATCATCTAAAATCTTAGCTATTATGTGTTGGTATAAAAACCTATTCGTATCTCAGTTACCAAAACCTTCTCATTGTTTCATCTGTCACATGAATCGAGCTGCAGTTGCAGATTTAGTTACCTAGTAATAGACCCTTTACAAGAATTATTTGTAAAATACTAATAGATTATTTTTTTTAGCTCAAAGTGGGTAGCAACATTTATTTCAATTTGTGACAGCTAATGGGTGTTTATATATACCTATAACCTATACTTATACCCTATATACCCCTAATACCCTCTACATACTTGCTAGATGGCTTTATAGCAAACCTAGCAAGAGTGATCCAGGAATCTAAACTAAAACTGGAAAAATCTACATTTTTGGCTCGAATGTAGTTGAAATACGAAAAACAGCCTACACCTTTGGCCGTATATTATTAATAGCTTGAGACAAAGAAAAATAGCATGAATTTTGAGTACTTTGTTTTTAGCTCAGAAACCCAAAAATTAGGACTTAAAATTAATTTGTATCAAGGTTATTTTTATGAATTTGCAGAAATTTATTACCTATTATATGTGTGTAACTTTTATATATTTAAAAACATTTATAATGAAATGATTGAATGAATTCCTCCAACCATTTTCCATCGACGCCAATACTTGATATGCTACTCAGCATTCTCAGTTCTCAACCCTTCTACCCTTATCCAGTGGTGACAGATGCAAAAGTGCAATTCTGACAATAGGTGCAGTTTAAAAAAAATTTAGATTTCAGAATAATTTGACGTACATCGATTCGTAGAGTCTCGATCAAAATTCATGAAAGCTTATTGAAATTCAAAATTTCTTTCAAATAAATGCGTTTTTGTGGGATAGAGCTAATTTCTTGGCAATTTTGCATCTAGATAGCCAAAATGGTGTTTGTCGTTTTTAACGCGAAAATAAAGTATGTGTCACACACCTTCAAACTTCATGAAAAGTGAAGGTGTGCTAATAAAAATATATCCTAGATAATTATGTAGATTCCATCGTATTAATCGTCGATGCAATTTTTCCACATCTCTAAATTATTACCAGCTGGCCATGTCATATTCCATCGGTCTTACTACATTTACTCTATGTATACCTAATCCTCTTTTTAGAATAAATAGTGTTTTGGTAAGATCTGAGAATCTCCTCACTTGATGTATACATATCCTTAATATTACACTGGGGCTTCACTGTAACGTTCTATATAAATGCGTTGTTGGTACTATTTCTTCAAACTTCAAGAGATAAACATCCATAAAAGAAAATCATTAAATAACATTACTGTGCAAATGACAAGTACCTTTTTTCCAGTTGCCTACAGTTGCTTAATTATAATCATTATAATTATAACATATTATAATCTCGCCGTGAGACATGACTCCCATGAGAAGCCCTTTTTGAAGCCATGCTGATTACGGATTAACCATTGTGTTTCCTCCCAAATTGTGTGTCTATTATCTGCAATAAGTAATTCCATTTTCTTGCACTTTATGGCTATGTTGCTGATGGGGCGATCGTTTGGAAGGTCTTGATGTGAGCCAACTTTGAAGATTGGTCGTGTTGGTGCTGCTTTACAATCAACTGGTAGGTCTGCGTTCGAATTGGAAATTTGGCCTGACCATATTCTATGGCCTGACTGCATATCATGAAAACATCACGAAATTTGAATAGTAGCGCCACGTGATGTTTGCATTACTTCTTCACCAGGTAGCAGCAGCAATTACTATGGTTTCCATTCTGAATTTTGAAAACTTTTTTTTCCAAAACAATTCTCAAATTTGAACGAAAATAAGCTTTATCACACCTATTCGTTTTCCTACGTACTTGAAAGGTGAATTTTAAACGGTTTAATATCATCTTTAAACGATAACTTTTTCCAAATGAAATGTAAAAGTAACGTGAAAGTAGTGCCACTACTTTCAGTGGAGTTTAAAGTGGTGACAGACAATTATTACTCGGGTAATGAGTAAAGTAACGCCACTACTGATATGAAATAACTTGACCCAGACTGACGTTAAAGTAAAGCAAAATTTTTATTTATCCATTAAAATACTACGAAAATAACTATCGCGTTACTGAAACCGCGTTACTTTCGTTACCATCGGGTTCATCACCAATGTAAAGTAGAACGTTTTCACCGTAATTATGATTTGTGAGCGATTTCCTGGACACCCCTACTCCTGTGAAGGGTAGAAGACTGAGTGGTCACTGACCAGTTCGCGTTTATCAGTCCTAACAGATGGCGCCACTGAAATTCAAGATGTCGGGCAGAGCGAGTGGTCGTTCATAGGCC
>QKMV01000675.1:0-20242 GCA_003287335.1 Lednia tumana
CCAAATTTGGTGTCTCTGTGACTTACAGTTTGACTGCAGTAATAACATTAATCTACAAATCGGGTGGGTTTTCCCAGTTGACCCTCCCCCGACCTTAAAGTGGTTTTGAGTCACGCCTAAAGATTTGGGACAGTGTTCTTTTTTTCCACTGAGAGATGATATGTTCTTACATTTGTCACGTTCTTGTTTTAATTACTCAAATTCGTAATAATTACCAATTAATGTTCAGAGGTATTAAATTTGGGTTGCATATTTTTTCCAAAAAGGTTTTTGATCTATGTTGTGTGTTACGCGGTCAGTCACTTGCAAGGTGGCTTTCGTGGTTTGCCAAGCTTCACATTAAATCAGAGGGCTACGATCACATCCAACAAATATTTTCATATCTAAAAGCGAATTGAGGGGTACGTGATTTTGCTACAACGTATATCTCGAGTCGCTATTTCCAAGTATCTAAATATCTCACTGTAGATTTTTTGTGAGCTACGTGGTTCTGCCTTTTACCTACAGTACACATACTTTCCTTATCGTGACCGAATTTTATCGTAGATAGTCCAGTGTCACATTATTTTGCAACGTTGTATCAATATTCAGATAGCTGACTTTTTGGTAGAACAAATTATCCGGCTGTTGGCATTTGATTCGAAGTATTTGTTGACGATGACATAGCGATATGTCTTCAAAGTGGTTCGCGAAAGGCTGCAAAATCAGACCAAGTGTCACGGTATTTCGGGTAGCTGCTCGATCAAAATCTGGTGGTTGCAGCTGGGCCCGTTTGCCGACGTCGGCGCCACCTTCAAGAGTCGCTACAAGCGCGCGATCCGGCAATCACAGGGGCAGGTCTAAGACTCCAAAGCAGCCAGCAATGGGCTTGTGACGAACGAAGGTGGCAGCCTCAGTTTTGTCTCCCAATTTCGGTTTTTGGATGACATTTTTAAGCAAAGTTCACCACGTAGCGGCCGAACACCGTGCATCACTAAAAAAATACATTTGTATCAACTACCTTTTACCGAGAAAAATGAAATGTATAAAAAATGATTACGTAGACTTTGCCAGGGGTCACATTATGTTGCAAATTTGAAAATGCTGATGTGTAATTTGCCTCTAATTCATCGAATTGTCATGGGCACACAACAAAAGTTTTATAAAACCAAAGCACAGACCCAGCGGCAGCAGGGTGCAGGAGAGGCCCAGTAAGTATTTTGCTGATTTCATGGCCCTCCCCCCGAATCTGCTCAGTTACTAGTGAATTAACAGACTGAACGAATACCTTACAAACCTAACAAATACACAAGAAATACTTTTGTTCTAGTGCGGACTTAGTGTCAGGGGAAGGTCAACAGTATCCTGGCAACAGTGACCGCTATTCCTTGCCCACAGCTGTGCAAAACTTCGTACGCAAATCTAAATCCGAGCTCATCTACATTGCTGATTCGCCTGACAACTGCCGCTCGAATTACGCAATCGGTAATCATGATTTGCAGGTGAAGCAATAAGTTATAAATAACTGAAATGAAAGGTTATTGCGAAAATACACAATATTCGACAGCTTTTGAGTTGTAGCTTGGCCTGCGGCAGTTCTGTTGCAAAAGTATTGTCGAGATTTGTCCACGTTTACGTTGAAGGACGTTAAAATGCAGATTTCAACATGATTTTCATGTGCATAGCGTGAGTTATAGGCTGCAAATTCTAGACCTATCAGTGACACTGAATTTACGACCACTGTGGCTCTAAATTTATCACACAAAAGCGATTTGGGGAATTGAAAACTGCCCGACTTCCAAGCCAACCAATTTAAGATGTTATAAGCGTGGCTTGGCGGTATGAGAAAAGGGAAAAGCGGTGTTCAACATAGGTTTTTAACATAGGGACGACCGCGTGTTGCCTATCCTTGTATCCCTGTATCCCAGTGGAAGGTTTTATGTTCACTTATTATTGGGAAAGTGGGTCTCTCTGTAAATCTCTGTAGTTGGGAGGACCTAAACTTCGATAGAAATGGACGGACCGAATGGTTTGGCGTGTTGGAAACACCGGTTCTCGTGAGATCACCGAAGCTAAGCAACTATGCGATTGCTTCATTTCTGTTCGAGAGAGAGGTTGGAAGGCTTAAAGCTAGTGCAGGAGCTTTACTCTTCTTGCTATCTGCCTCTCGACAGCACGGATTGGTAGAGGAATACCATGCTGTTAGAGTTGTACCGTCCTTCGGAAGGAACGTCAAGCAGTTGTCCCCTTGTTGCTTTTCGATAGGAATATGCTACGTGTCGGCACCGGGTTTCACCGCTTTCCTGTTAGGTTCGTCTTCACCCTCACTATGACCCTATTATTCACCGACACCAATAGACCAGTGCCATAGGGCCAGTTGTCAATAGAGTGCGTCGTTAAACACCACATAATCAAATCGTTGAAATCAATCAAAGACACAGTGGGAATGTAACTCGATTAACTTTGATCTAGATCAAGAAGATGATTGGGTTTCCAGAATTCGATTATCGTGTTTGGAACTCGATTAAGGGCCAAGGCTACCTTGGTTTCTGCAGTTGGCGTGAAGTCCAAAATGTTTACGAATTCTGACTCAACCAAGATAACTAAATACTTATGATAGTGAGCGTGAGAGTTCAGGATATAACTTAGGTTGCTCGCCAGCATATTTTTCAATATATTTCCCAAAAAAGCCGAAATTTACTCCCAATCATGATCATTTGCGGTGACTTTTGCTTTATTTGGATAAAATATAACTGGCATAGGAAAACAAATTTGGAAAAAGGGACTGGCGAGAGACCTAAGTACACCTTATCATCATCCTCATCCTCCTCATCATCAATCGGCAAGTCTCTCGCTTACTATCTTCGGGCATCTCGAACGGTCGAGTCAGCATTTGTCGACCAAACTTGGTCCACGGATGTTTTCCCGTGCGGCTCGTAATGTTAAAGCATATGCGCTACGTGGAGGTCACGTCGAGGTATGTTTGGCCCTTGAAAGCAAATTACGTGTGCTGTTTCATCGCGGTTATTTGACAGACATCAACCGACAGCTTTCGTAGTATGAACGCAAGTATATCGCAACTGGTTTTGCCCGCAGGACTGGTTTGCGACACTACGCTCGTCGGTAAGGAGACGCCCGAGCAGCGTCGCAGTTGCCGCACGCTACGTCGCGCGTGCGGCCACGCGAAGGCGTCGCGACGCCGTCTGGCAATGCGACTGCAGCTTCAAGTGGTGCTGCGACGGCAAGTGCGAAACTTGACGCAGTCGAGCAGTCGAGCATTATTGCCAGTAGAAAAACCCGCGTTCTGAGCTTTTATTTGGTAGTTACTCTCTTTTACTAGGTGAGCATACTTTTCCGCCAGGGGCGATAGTGGCAATTAACACAGAACGGTATGGCTAGAGAGCCTATGTTGTGGGTGCAACGCAGTATGCTCTCTCGTTTTAAAGACTGTAGTTAGGATTCAACAACACCGCCTCTCTCATTTTGTCTTTATCAATTATTTTGTTATGCGAGGCACTTAACACTATCAATTTTAATTGATCATAAATCAATAATACGTTGATGTCTTGATGGGAGGTTTCAGTCTATAACTTTTTGGTAGTTGAATTATCATTTTATTATTGGCATTTTACCACTTGTAACTATACCAGATACCTATTGTTTAGTGATTGATGTTTAAATAGCAATCAAGCGAATTCTTATTTAATACACTAATCAAAGATTGCAGTTTTTAAAACAAAGTTTTGAGGTAAATGCTCCAATTATAATCGATACCTATACTGATAGAGTCAATTAAAGTGGATTAAGTAAATAATGCGTACGCGCGCTTGATCCAGATTAGCACAAGAGTCTGGTGCAGAAAGATTAAAATTATCATTGTTAATGCTGTCAATTTATTACACTATTATATTTGCGAGATATATTTACGTTTAATTAATTTTATGATACTATTTCAGTTGTTGCATAACAATTTTCATTTTTGATTCCCTTTTTCCACGGACCATGTAAATCCAAATAAATATTTTTGATAACTTTACAACAATAATTATGTTTTAACCCTGTTCCATTTTAACATTTTCCTTTTGACATGGAAACATACCTTGGTGAAAATCACTACCTATTTAAATTACTGAATGAACAGGCAGCAGCCTATAAACCTCCAAGGTAAACACATTAGCTATACCCGGCTAAATGAGTAGATAATTGAAATGATACGAAAATATCAATCATTATTCGTTGTCCATTATCACGCTTCGTGCCACATCAATCATGCATGTAGTGTCGTAATCGTTTGGCGATTTAGCAATGTTTTTTTCCTTTTCTGCATAGTAAGCAAGTTTCCGCTTTCCTGCATGGAACAGACTTCCGAAACTGTCAACCCAATGTCACTTCCTTCGGCCGCGTCGAGCCTTTGCATACGTAAGTCGTAGCCATAGTAACCCAGACGTGCGACGTAATCGTCCAGCCAATTTAATAAAACATCAATCAATACATTAATTTAATCTCCTTTATCTCAACACACAAAACAATAGCCACCCGCCAACGATGGATAAACGCATGCGTTGAAAAAACTGAGCCCGAACTAGATTATGGTGGTATCTTTCCCCAAGGATTAGAGAAGGAGCGTTTTATCATTATACGCTTCTGAATTCTGATGGTTAAGTGTCAGTGTAGAACTCGTCACTATGGGGCTCGGTTCTAGTTTGAAGAAGCACAAGTACTTAGTGGCTGTGGGGATTGCGTGCACAGGTTTTGCCATCGCGACGATAGTACTTGCCGTGGAAGTAGCTCGACTGAATGGCGAATTAAGTGATGCGACAACAGAGGATCCTGGGACGACAACCACCCCAGGTCCAGTGACGACAACCACCCAAGTTCCAGTGACGACAACCACCCCAGGTCCAGACACGATGCAACCTTGGGAAAGGGATTATCGTCTGCCAGAAGATATCGTTCCGATAAGTTACGACTTGACTTTGAACCCGAATCTAGATTTGGGTACATTTACGGGTTCGGTGACGATACGGATTCAAACGTCTACTGTTGCGAGAAATTACGTTCTGGTTCATCACAAGTTCCTGAAGATAACCAGCACGGAAATCGTGCATGTGCATTCTGGGGCGCAGCATGACATCGAGGTCGAGACGATCGACTATACGCCGAATGAGTTCTGGGTGGTGAAGCCGAATGCTCCGTTGGAAGTTGACTCGACGTACGATTTGACTCTGGTGTTCGAGGGATCGCTCAAAGACAAGATAGTTGGATTCTACCAAAGTGTCTACATGGAGGAAACTGGCTCGCCGAGGTAATTGACAAACACAATCATTTGTTAACACGTTTACAAAATATCAGTTTTTCTTCGTGAATAATCTGAACCCGAGTTTTTAAAGTAAGCTTTCGAGCTTTGGGCCGTGAAGTAACTGAGTCAACTGGTTGCTATGGGTAGCTCGAGATTGATTCCTGGCAAGCTTCCTTCCTTGCACGGTATTAGGTATGTTGTAGGTTTTTCCATTCACCTGCGGCACCGTTTAGATTGTTCCCCAAATGAATTCTAGTTCAGGTAAAGAAGAGATAATTTATCGGTAAAAAAACTGCAAAAATGATATCCTGTACCGAAAAATTTGCCTGCGCCGCTGAAATGGAGCACAGTCATAGAGCAGAAAATCAAGGAAATAATTTGCATGTGTGCCCCCCCCCCTTCCCCCTCCCTCCCTCGGGCAAATTTCTGCAAAGATTGTGTAATGAACGGAAATTATCAACATATTGGAGTCGCCGATTGTTTTATTTCGATATGTATTGACCTAAATGAGCGATGTTTGCCGTGTTTTTCTTGCGGTCAGATAAGACTATACGAGTCATGCCGAGCACCAAATTTAATATGGCGCTGTCAGTTTTACGATTTGATCGAACGTAGCTTACTAATCAACACACCACCGGTGTGGGGAACTTGGTATTCAATAATGTCAAGAATCACTCGAGCAGTATGTAAACACACGGCAGATGTGATCCGACAACGACTAATCAACAAAAATGAATCGCACTCTCTAAATAAATGTCGACAATCACTTTGCCAATTTCAGCAAGATGAAAGATGACGCCAAAACAAGCCTCCTGAACGCGATATAGTCTATCCAGATGCGCACCGACTCAGAGGTCGGGTCAAAGGTCGTGTTTGCGACTAGACTTAAGTAATAGCTGCATGCCAATGTGCAAATAAGACATGCGCCAGAAGCACGTATTTTACTTTCCCTCAGGCAGTGGCAGTTGATTTCAATTGTAAGACTGGCACAATAGGCGAGATTGGGAGAGGTGATTCAAGGCAGTCTGTCGGCAAGCACAGGAGCCAGAGGAACACACACGCAAACAGGTGCTCGTGCAACGGTTAAAAGAATCGGCGAGCAAAATAATTTCACGTAAAAATGTCTCCGCCGCGATCGAAACCACACAGCCGGTGCAATTTGTGCGTTTTATTTTTAATCGGCACGTGTGTGGTTTTAACGTTATTCTGCGCATGCTTGATAGCTGCCTTGGTGTTATTGCAAGCCCACTTGAAAAACGAACTGTTCAGTCCTGTAGCATCTTCCGTGAACGAGAGCGGCAGCGGTCTTGGAAGTGATACCATGTTTAGCGACCAGAGATCGGAAGAAGCCTTAGCGCCAATTTCAAAGCCGTGGGAGACCGACTTCCGGCTACCGGTGGACACACTTCCGCTCCACTACGATCTACTTTTGAATCCCGATTTAGAGAACGGTGTCTTTTCGGGAGAAGTGACTATCAGGATCGATGTGAAAAAGTCAAGATCATTTCTCGCTGTTAATTCCAAAAAGTTGGACATTTACGAGACGCGATTATATGTAGATCAAAGTTTGGATCTATCCGTGACCGCGTTCGAGTCGCAGAAAAATGAGTTTTGGATCGTCCAAGGAAATACGACTATCCATCCTGGCATTTACAATCTGAATTTGAAGTTCAGGGGCAAATTGAAAGGCAAAATCGTCGGTTTCTATCAGAGTGTGTACAAAAACCAGCAAACCAACGAGAAGAGGTCAGTAGATCGTTTCTATTATAATTGTCGGTAAAAAAACAAACTCGGATACCGCTTCGAGCCATTGAATACTTGTTAGTTGTTCCAAACAACAAAACACGGCCCGTAGAAATCCCAAGAAAGCTTGTAGTGAACCACGCTTGAGCTGTTCGCTCCAGATCAGATTGGAACACAAACTATAGCTTGCTAGCAGTAACACACGAAAATCAATTCTTCACGATATTTCATTCAGTAAGAGGCGATAGGTATTAAACCGCTAAACGTGGGAAGCTAACGTTTTAATTATTCTTATCACACCATAGTCGACACTGATAACGGTGGCTATAAAATGTGTGGATTCTCAGTGGATCCATCTTCATTCAACAGCCTGCGCGTTCTATTTTTTTCCTTTACCTTAGCAAGACTGGCAGCTTCGGCTTTCAGCTTGACAAAATATTTCGCTATGCTACCAAGTTCTGGTCCCCACATATTTTTACGAAAAGGGCAGGGTCACTAACCTATGAACGGTTCCCCTCGCCCCTCCCACACCGGTATCTTCGTAAGTTTGCTTTGACCATAACAAATGAAAAGACTTCGAGAGGGCAGAGAAAAGAAGGCTGTCCTCCCCCATCTAAGCTCGGTTGTTGGTATTCTAGGTAGCATACGTAAGCAGCGGTCCCATACCTACTAAGGTTATTATGACACAACATACTTTGAGCACTTACTCATTGGAATCTTACGTACACATTATGAGTCGTGACACTGTGAACTGATAGTGTTCCCAGGTAATTTGAGGGAGTTGAAAAAAAAAGCCTTATTGTAATTAAAATCATTACACTGGGAAAGGAAACGCTGTGGTGCAAGAGTTGCTAAGCGAGCGCCTTTGCGAACTTGTATTTTAGACATACAATTTATTTTTTAAGATTAGCTGCTCTTTCACATTTTCGCCATGCGAATCGTGTGACCGATCGAAATGAGTTGTAAATAATTGCACCCACACTTTCAACTTCCGATTACACCCCTGACGAACAATAAGACTTTCACTCGTCACAAGGAAACAATTTCTATTATAAAACTTCCCAAAAGTTGATCAGACGAGGCTTTTCTATCTTTCGAAGAACTGTCGAACCAATTTTTTCCAAAAACTGTAGAGTTCTATTCTGAAACAGTTTGCAGAGATGGTAAAATTTGCAAGTCGATCGGACCTTCCGTTTTAGCTTTAGATCGTTGACAAACAGACAAATAAAACAGAAAAAGTTCCAAGACGCTCGCTCGCTTACTCAATGTACGACTTGCAAAAAGGCTTAATTAAGAGTCAATAAGGCTAAATAAAAACGTATTCCCATAAGAAATGCATTGTCAAACAATTTTTTATCGTCTCTGGAATAGCATTTTGCAAGTGGTCTATTATGCTTGAGCGAGCGAAGCGCATACTCACAACTGTTATGAAGCATACTCTGTTTTGATGTGATTTGATTATTGTTGGTGTTTAACGACACATTCGACCTATCGCCCTGTGGCACTGGTCTATTGGCGTCGGTGAATGAGACGGTGAAAATGAGGGAGATGATGAGCCTAACAGGGAAGAGGGGAAACCCGGTACCGGCACGTAGCCTACTCCTTTCGAAAAGCACCAAGGGGACCATCGCTTAAAGTCCCTTCTGAAGGTCGGTACAACTCGAACAGCAGGATTCCTCCACTAATCCGTACTGTCAAGAGGTTGATGGCAATGGGAGTGAAGCTGTTGTTCTAGCTTTAAACCCTCCAACCTCTCTCCCGAACAGAAATGGACCTTGGTATGAATAGGCACCCATCCAGCCTTTGGTCCATCGCATGTTGCTTTGCTTTGGTGATCTCGCGAGAGCCGGTGTATCCAACACGCCAAACTGTTTGGGCCAGTTGATTGGCTTCAAGGGCCTATAACCCCCTAATAAAATAAAGTCAAATAGCCTAACTGGTAGTTATAAGTGGCAAAATGGCAATAATGAAACAATTATGCAACTTACAAAAAAGTTGTCAGCTTAATCCTCTCAACAAAAACCAGCCTATCATTAATTTATGATCAATTACTGTTGACAGTGTGTAGTATCCATATAACAAAATAATTGATAAAGCAAAATGAAAGAGGCTTGTGGGTTGTGTCCTAATTAACTAAAAAATAATCGCGAGGATTTTAGAGGCGCAAGGATTGTTTTGCTCTCATACAAACCAGAAGAAAAATAGTAAAACTTGATATTTTTCAGCTGGGGTGGTCAAGTCAAAGTCTCCAATAATACATCACACAGGGAATATTTTGACCCTGAGCACCTACGAGTGATTTTGGTCCAAAAATTATTGGGGATTGGTGACATTTGTTCATCTTTCATGCATTCTATAAGAAAGTGGATAGCTTATATTAACTGTAGTCAAGTGATAACCGAAGTAATGTGTGATGTGTCTTAATTTACGCATATTCCTGTGCAATTCTGGCATCAAGCGCTTAATTTTTTTTAATAATTTGTACAATTCATAAAATTTACACACATTTAAATTTTCAATATTCTTTAGAAGGTGTGTTTCATTCAAGTCTACATAAAATTTAATTTTAGAGGGTTACAGCGTCTTTAAGACCAAAGACGTGATTAGAAAATGGATAATTGAAAATTTAGCCAGACTCTTGCGCATTGATGATCCCAGCCTTCCTGAACAAAAAAATGTCTAATCAATTATTGAACTAGCTTTCGTTGTCTTTTTTTTCTAGAACTATTGCAACGTCAAAGTTCGAGCCAACGTATGCCCGCCAAGCATTCCCCTGCTTCGATGAGCCCAATCTTAAAGCCAATTTCTCCATCCGATTGGTTCGACCATCAGCCATTTACAATGCACTTTCCAACATGGATCTTAAGGTAAGCTGGTCGTCAGTTAAAATAAATAGATTTGCGGTTTTCCTCCGTTTATTTCTTTGCACGGCGTTTCATGTGTAATGGACGATGTGGTACGCCCAAAATGTACAAATAACACAGTAAAAATATATTATTATACCAGGTTTTGTAAAAATCAATAATATGATACACAAATATTCAATAAAAATAGTTCCCAGTCCAACTTTCTAGTTGGCTTTTAAAATTTTCCAATTTCCAACTCTCGAATTTTCTTTGTCTCACTCTAACATGGTTTTTATGTTAGAAACGTCGATAAGGATTGTACAATGGTTATTAAATGGCAAAGTTCTTTTTGTCCGTCATAGGGAACAAATTCCTTATTTTCATATGTTATTCGACAGGAGACACAAGTGGACGTTCCGTCCACCGGCCTCACGACGGAAGTCTTCTCCATGACAGTCCCAATGTCGACGTATCTGGCTTGTTTCATCGTCAGCGACTTTACCAAACTTCCGTCAGTCACTATCGTCAATCCAGCTGGCAGTGATGTTGCCACCTTTCCCTTCAGCGTGTACGGGACACCTGCTCAAACAGCGGCAAAGAAGACACAATTTGCGCTCGACACTGGTGTTAACGTTGTCAGATATTACATCGACTACTTCGGTATTGGCTACCCGCTGACCAAGCTCGACATGATCGCGATTCCCGACTTTGTGTCTGGAGCAATGGAACATTGGGGCTTGATCACCTTCCGAGAAGCCAACTTGCTATATGCGTCGGATATAAGTTCGACCTCCAATCAACAGCGAGTAGCCACTGTCATAGCCCACGAGTTGGCGCACATGTGGTTCGGAAATCTAGGTATGTGTTTCATATTTGATGGTTTGTAAGCTGATGACGGTAAGGCAGATTTGTAAGTATCTCCAAAGTAGAAGCAATCCGACAACAAACAGTAACAGGTAGATTTTTGTAATGCGACCAACATTTCAATGTTCAAATTGGAGCAAGGCGCCTCCAGTCAACTCTTACCGCACTTACAATTTTTTTGGGGGGGTTTTTTTTGGCGCTCCAAAGACCAAATGGAATGTTTGAACAAGCTTATTTTTTTGTGAACACTGGCCTAATGCTAACTTAGGTTTGAATAGTTATTGAGCCCAATTGGTTCAGTATTTTTTCATAAAAATTGTTTGAAAATCAAAAAATTGCCTAAGATTAACAAGATAAACAAGATATAGTTTTAATAATATCAGTTGTGTACAAAGTGAATTGCAGCCACAAGGAGATAGAGAATTCTGGGGTTTTACGTGAGGCATCACTTATTTCAAATTAAATTTAAGCTGTAAAACAATTTTTCACTCCAAAAAAGTCGTGGCCAGCTCATGCAACAAGACACAGAAGCGCATAGCTTTTCATAGTTTAAAACAAGATTGTTGACAGCTACATGGCTGCAATATTTCGTGATAGCTGTTTGTTTTTGGAATACTTGACGTGTTTGTGGAATCTTATTTTACTTTAGGAAGTGAAATACACCTTACCTGCAAAGATAAAGTAATTGGTAGTTTGCAGGAAGCTACTTTGCTAGATCGAAATAGCCACTGTCCCACCCAGCTGAAAGATAACGCCACCTACAAACCAGTCAAATAACGGCTATCTAATTTATTTAATAGCCGTCGCCATTAACACATTTAGAATAATCTCGATTGTGTGTTCGGTGTTACGCTTCAGCTGAATGGAAAAGGCACAGTTTCAATCTAGCATAGTGGTCTCGTGACGTCACGTGAAAACTATCAAAACCATACCTTCCTATAGAATCAAAGACCATACCATTATTTGTTATGGCCTTTTGTTAAACATTCGTCTGAAATTTGTTCTTCACCACATGCCATTGTATGCCGAGGAAGTAGACTTAAAATAAGTCTTGTTTGTTTCAGTAACAATGCTGTGGTGGGACGACTTATGGCTTAACGAAGGGTTTGCTAGCTACATGGAGTACAAGGGAACTGACCACGCTTACCCCGACTGGAACATGGTACGTTTTCACCAGTCGATTGCGGAATCGGAAGACTCGAGTTGACTTTTGAATTTGAACATTGTGCAGATGAGAAAATAGTATTTGCTACTATCCTACCAGGGACGCTGGTGCAGTTAACACAGGAAGGTACGGCTAGAGAGCCTATTTTGTGGGTGTAACGCACTATGCTCTCTCACAGTAGACTGTAAGGTTTGCGTGTTTCGGCAATATCTTTTGTTTCGCTATCAACGTAGACCCTGGACAGTATCTTTTTTCCCGTGCATGTGCTCACTAGTGCCCACTCGATAATGTGAAATGTTGTCCTTTCTATCAACTATTTCAACTAATTACTAATGTTTTTATCATGTTATAAATGCTTATTTTGAGAAATATTGATACAATGGGGTAAGGACTGCTGGCAAGGTAATATGACATAGCCTACGCTATGCTATTATTAAAGATCGACAAAATATTTTTGAAAATTCTGTCCAATTCCGCCTCCTACTTAGAAAAAATTGTAACGTACCAGTAACTTCAGTTACTTTCGTTCCTTTTGAGTAACTTTAAAGTTCCTTTTGTGGTGCAGTAACTTAAATTTTAACTAGTTCCTTTTTTTTGCTAACTTGCCCAACACTCCCTTTATTCAACAGTGAAAAGTGCCCCCATCATTGCCCCCATCCGTGAAAGAAAAAGACCCGTTTTTAATTTTAACCCACGCTGATCCTAGCTACAGGCATTTAAAAATGCATTGAGGTAACTGTTAAATCCAAAGGCAGCCATATCATTTTTAGAATTGTCTTTTTCCTCACTTCTTAGCACTTGTTTTCAAAAATACTGATTGACTAGCTGGGTAATGACAAGTGAGCATGTGTTAAAGCGCTAAAAATTTTCCGACGTTCTGTAAACTATGTGGTTGCACTCACAGCCATCTCACTCTTGTGACACTTCCCAAACCAGATGGATCAATTCCTGATTGACGACCTCCAGCCAGTACTCAAGCTGGATGCAGTACTGAGCTCGCATCCCATCATCCAGACGGTCGGGCATCCCGACCAGATCACCGAGCTTTTCGACACCATCTCCTACAATAAGGTAATGCTTGGTTAAACAGTCAAGCCAGGGGCTGTTCCTCTTCTGGGGTACTGATCTGATATATCTTCGCAAATATTTGTCATCAATGAGATTATTTGTCTCCGAGCAGGGTTCGGTTTACCAGCCAAAATGCACAGAAATGTCAAAGAAAAATTTCGCAAATTTCAAAAAATTGTTACGTTACTTTGACCTATGATTTGCATGCTCTAAGCTGCGTATCATAGGTACAGCACAAGATTTTTGAGATAAAGAACCTGCACATCTCAACGTGCCATGAATTGTTGCATCTCAATCCTTGCCCTGTACTAAATGTTAACCTCAAATCCGAAAACGTTGCCTGCTGCTGCCTGGAGTATGTTGGCAACTGTGAACCAATGACAGATTCCTGGGCAAGATCCCCCCCAGCACCATTTGAAAGATTCCTGTTGGACCAATGGTCCAAAGCTAGAAGGAGCTAGGAGCAATTTACTCAAGATGAAGAAGCAAGTCAAAAAAGAAAAAGTGGACTTAACTTCTTGACCCACGGTATTGTGATAGGTAGCTACGAATCAATGAATGATAGGGGTTTCAGGCAAGGCAATTTTCTGGGTGGGAATGAAAATATCAGGGAAAGGCACCAATTTCCCCTCCCTTTTAACAAACCACAAAAAAAGCAACTGGAAAATATCTGTAAAGGCCAGGTAATAAAAGATGTAATCTAGCCAATATTTTCAAATGGACGACTAGTGATCAAGGAATTCCAGAGTCAATCAACGTTGGGGGACGATGCTTTTCTTATGGCGTTAAAAATCCCCCAATGTTGATCGCCTCTGGAACGCTAGTCGTCCATTGTTCACAAATTAATGGTGTACCTACCGTTCAAAAACTCCTTATTAACTGGGTAGGTACCCAAACATTACCAGTTTGTTATATCAATTCTTGCTAAGATAAGGAGTTAGACATGAGTAAAAAATGTAGAAAGGTATACCATATACACCTTGCGCAGTTCTCCCAATCCTGAAAGGCAAGCTTAACTAACTTTGGTGCTTGCAAGTGTGCAGGTATCATAACCCAGAGTGCCCAAAGCAATCTATTCGCATTCTCCCCATATTTTTCTTCTGATGAATGACTCTTTGAATGTTGACAGGGAGCGGCAGTGATACGAATGCTGGAAGACTTTCTGACGGCCGATGTATTTGAGAAAGGAATCCAAATGTACCTGACAAACTTCATCTTCTCAAATGCGGTCACCAGGGATTTGTGGGCAGCGTTACAAACCCAAACCACTGACAACATTGATGTCGCCGCTATCATGGACACGTGGACCCTGCAAATGGGATTCCCTGTGGTTCATGTGAAAAAGGAGGGATCCAGATATTGGTTCACTCAAGAACGGTTCTTAGCTGATCCAGAAGCAAACACTACCGGTGATGTGTCACCTTATGGGTGAGTTTTTTTTGAAAAATCCAAATCTTAAATTCCAAATTAATTCCAAATTCACAAATTAATGTGATCCCAGCCCACTAATTTCCTGTAGAAAACATGCTGTATAATTTCATAAAGTTATAAAGTGTATACAGTTTTGCAGTACACTTTATATTTAAAAATTAATTTTATACTAGTTATTACTTATTATGTCATTGTGCTTCAAATAGCGATCATTGCTCAATTGGGGGAAAATAAATATGATCTATGAATGAATAAAATATAAATGCAATAATTCTAACACAAAAAACATATTTTCTGCAGGTATAAATGGGATGTACCATTAACATTTATCACAAATAATGACAACGTGAATGATCCATCTACATCGAGAAAATTATGGTTGAACAGAAACGAAGAGAGTCGTAAGTTCCCACCCATATTCAATTTATTTAGAGTATTTATAATTTGATAGTCTTACTTTGTCTAGTTCCATGTACGTAGTTCAAGTTACTGTTCACTATCTGCTTGACTTCCAGGTAATTCACCTTAAAATTAACTTTTACCGGCATTGTACAACCAGCATATTACTATTATCACTCCATGGTAAAACAGCTCCATGTAAAATCATCAGATTTTTTTTTATTGAATTTAAAATTATATTCCATCCCCAGAATTAATTTTTTTGTTTGCCGCTTTTTCTGACAAAATTTTCAATTTCAGAGTCAGTGACAGTACTGAACACCGAGTGGATCAAAGTCAACTTCCGTCAAATTGGGTACTACCGAGTTAACTACGAAGCTTCCGCTTGGCAAGAATTTACCAACGCATTGACAACCAATATCAGCGTATGTAGTACCAGTTGCTGCAATTTCAGAGAAAAAAACATTGAATATGGCATTGGCCAGTCGGCTTTTTGGTGACGTGCTCTTTTGTCAGATAATTTCAACCCAAAAAAAACTTGATTGATTTATTTTTGGTGATTTAACGACGCACTTGACCTAGTGGTATTGGTCATATGGTGTCGGTGAATGAAAGGGTGACAGTTAGAGTGATGATGAACCTAACAGAGGAGAAGGGAAGCTCGGTGCCAGCGCGTAGCCTAATCCTGTCGAAAAGCACCAAGAGGACCACCGCGTAACATCCATTTCGAAAGACTATACAACTCACCAAGCAGGATTACTCCACTAATCTGTGCTGTTGAGAGGTTGATTTCAAGGGAGATGAAGCCAACCTCTCTCCTGAAAAAAAATGGACCTTGGATGAATGGTCACCCATCCTACCTTTAGTACACCGCAATGCTGCTGAACTTCGGTGATCTCATGAGGACCGGTGTATCCAGCACGCCAAACCCTTCTGACAAAAAAATAACTTTCAGATAGATCTCTGCGTTTTGTGCACGTTAGTGTGGACACCGTCAGGAAAGTGGAGTATTGCCTGAAAAGCGTCTTATTTGTATATGAGTGGAATGGAGATTCTTTGCTCGCTCTCATTAGCTTTGCATGGTGAAAATTTTTGAAACTCGCAGCAAGTATTGTGGCGCCCCTTACAGTACTGCGTTGGTGGCACGGATCCGCTGCTAGACTTGGCAGTACACAAATAGGACCCTTCCCTGCCAAGACTCCACTCTCCTGATGACGTCCACCCCAAGTGGGACGAAACGTCGGGATAAATGTTGACTCTAGGGCCAACAGTATTCTACAAAACAGCTTGTCACTAAAAACATGATGCCATTTAACACCGACGGTTAGACTCCGGGGCACAAATCTTGCTTACTTGCATGGGATAATAACCCTGCAATTTTCGATTTTCACTTCCCTTAAACAGTGACTTATTTTTACGCGATTACATCGATCAATCAAATTGGCTTCACATCACATCTCGTTGGGTGTCACTGTACGTCTATATTGATGAAAATTAACCCCCAGACATTATTGGTTAACAAATGGATGCCATATTTACCAAGTTAAGCCTTACCTAAAGCCACATAGAAATGGTTACAGAATGGGGTCCCTAGGTCTGTATGTACCGGTAACTTTTTTCTATGGAAAGTGAATTATTTCCACAGAAAGTGAAATAAATCCTGTATCTATAACACAGAGGAGAAAGGGTCTTGATCCCGTTTCCAGTGAAAATTAAACCGGAAAAAGTTGCTCAATTACGTCCCAGGGTTATTGACAAGTGAAAGCCCTGCTTTGCGAATCCACCCCTCATCCCACCCGCGTGTGTATAAAATGAAAAATGGTCATCTGCCAACACTATTCGGCTCAAATTTTTTATGAGGTCGGTATGATGACAAATGAACTGATAGGTGTGATTTTTTTAAATTTCCAAATAAAATATTAACATTTCTTATGCAAGCTGATGTCATCTCTCTAATGACTCCCTATTACTCCTCCGGTTGACAAATAGTGCTGGACTGGCTCATCGGACAGCCAGACGAATACTCAGCCGGCCCTGCAGAAAAATTACTGCGAGCCTCCAAGCTCTTAAGGAAATATTGGAAGTGGGAGCTGCATAAATGATGGGCTGCCAATAAATTTTTGTCCTGTAAGATTTTGACTTCTAGGCCGGCCCTGTTAATAGTTTTGTCGTCTTTTATGTTCAGGTGTTGTCAGCACCCGATCGAGCAAATCTGCTAGACGACGTCTTCAGCCTAGCAGACGCCGGATTTTTCAACTTCAACACCGCACTTGACATGTCCAAATACCTTGTTAATGAAGTCGATTACGTTCCTTGGTCAGTTGCGTCCTCTAAATTGACGTTTCTGAACAGCATCTTGACTGATTCACTGGCATTCCCCAAACTGAGGGTAAGAATCAAAAATTTTAATCAATGCCATTCAACATTTTAATCTCGGTTATTCCATAGAGTTCAAATTTTACTGGTGTTAACTTATTAATCAGCAGAGCAGCAATATTCTAGCAAAATTAACTAACAACCCTTATAAACTTAATTCTAAGTTCACACGGGCTAGATACCATAGGCTAGATACCTCCAAGATAAAATACCATGAAACCTTTCCTACTGTGGCAAGTAGTGAAGGTACTTTTTGCTGATGCAGAAATTGTTAATTTTTCAGGCATATGTTCACAAGCTAGTAAAAACCATTTCAGGCGATGTCACCTGGAACATTGCCGAAGACGATAGCCATTTGCGGAAGCGCCTCCGCATTACAGTTCTAGACCTGGCTAGTAATTTAGGAGACTCCGAAAGTCTACGACAAGTCCGTGCGAAGTTCGAAGAGTGGATCGCCAATCCTGCAGCGAGGCCACCTCCCGATCTTCGCTCGATGATTTATTATTATGGCTTGTCATCAGCTAGCTCGGAAGAGAATTGGGACAAGATGTGGCAACTGTATTTGATCGAACAGGATGCTCAAGAAAAAGTCAAGCTGATGTATGGACTAGCCGCTGCTAAAGAGCCTTGGCTCTTGCGTCGGTGAGTTGACGTGAATTGTTTTGTTCATTTAAAGTCTAAAGATTACCACTTGAGCCATAGAAGAATTAGTTACTCCTTTTTCTATGCTTGAGCTCTCCAGCCGAAACATTATCACAATCTGTCAGGATGGGCCAGGAATGTGAAAGGGACCGGTCGAAGAGTCTCAGGCCCTTTAGTTGAAGAGCTTTTCCTGCATTTGCGTTGAATGATAGTGGAAAACCACGGAAACACATTGCCAGGATAGCCAGCCACCAGCATTGAATGTAGGACCTCACAATGGAAAAGCAGATTCATTCTCACAAGGGCAACTGAACTTGGTAGCCAGCTGGTTTTGATATTTTGTTTTTTCATGTGCTAGAAACCACCCCATGGCATGTATTGAATATAAATAGAGACAAAATGTAAAAAATTATTATGAAGTGAGGTTTCTGGAGTGAAGTTGTCATGCCGCCACCTTGGTGTCTATAATGAAACCTGTTATGTCTAACGATTATATTCAGGTGTATTCATTAATGTTTGCTTGTTATTTTCTGTCAGATATCTCCAATATGCCAAGGAAGAAAGCCTCGTTCGTTCCCAGGATTACTTCAGTGTCCTTACGTACATCTCAGGAAATCCGATTGGTACTCCAATCGTCTGGGACTTTGTCCGGTACGTAACTGTTGGTGGGCTAACAACTTGATTCTTGCCAAAGGTTCTGATCTGCGAATTTGGCCGATTCTACTTGTCACCATGTTTCGTACGCGATAGTACATAGATAAAAGTTTTAGCATGCAAAGAGACCTGCAATACCACTTGCATACATTTAAATGAGGCTAAAGGCGCCGTGCAAAAGTTCATTTATACAAAAAATTTCTTTGCTAATTTTCCTTAGTACCTATTAGGGATGACGTTGAATCCAAATTTTCGTAATCAAAAAATTGAGTGGTGGAATCGACTCCAGAATTGATTCCAGGTTACACTCATTATATTTACTGAATATAACTTAAATTTCAAATCAGTTTACTTTGAGAAAGAAGCAACACCCCGTTGAAGCTACATCCAAAATCCTTCTTTTTTCATGATTTGCTACCTTAACAGTTTCCAAATATGTTTGCCATTAGTTTAGTTAAAACTAGTTTCATTCTAGCCTGGCATCACACCAACCCACATGCATACCAACATCTGTCAGGACCCTGTGGACATGCTTTTTGTTGATTTAGGACGTTTGAACATTGTTAACGCCAGTAGAGACACTTACTGCACTGAATATGAGTTGCACTAAACTTACTGAAATACCTCCACATTGTGCATATTCATTTTCATTTTTGAACTGAGAAGTGAAAGTGCAGGTCCCAATGCAGTGCGTAATTGCTACTGAAACTACAGGGTGTGGCCATGGGAAGAAACGTATATACTCCAAAACAAATATTGAATTCAAAGAATCAAATTCCAATAGGAGCCCATTCCAGCGTCGGTTCTCAAATATTCTCTGTCATCCCTTAAACCTACTGTGACCATGGCAGTAGGTTCCTAGTAGTAGAACCTCCTCTACCCAATACCCAATCTCTCCAATAAACAGTTCAATGCAGATTTTGAATATTGACAGCTGCTTGCCTGTTGATGAAAAAATAAATGTTTGTTCTTTTGTTGCAGATCTGAATGGGAGTATTTGGTAGAAAGGTTCACTCTGAATGAACGCAACCTTGGTCGGCTAATTCCAAGCATTACAAGTTCGTTCACCACAAAGTTCAAACTCCAAGAGGTAAACCATAAGATAATAGTTAAACGGTGGTTTCCAGAGCCATGTTTATTTATTGGTTCACGATGTTCCTCGGTTGTGCTCTGTACGTAAGAATTTTCTTCTCAACCTTTCGGCAAAGCTCGCTTCGTGATCTTAAGGAGTGCAGAGAATTGTCTATCAAAAAATGTTTTCTTTTTTCTCTGCTTTCTTGTTTCTGATAAACAATGGCAAAAATTATTGACAAAGAATGTACCGAATTTTCTTTATTGACCCTGATGATCACTGCTCTCTTGAATTCACTGGCTCTTTAATTTTAATCTTGCTCTGGTCGATCGGGTGTTACGAGCCGGGCCATCGCTCGCTGCATAGCCGGGTGTTCCAGTTGGTGAGGATCGAGTCAAACCAGAAATGGAGTTTACCAGAAACAAGGAAGCAGAGAAAAAAGAAAACATTTTTCGTTTCACAATTCACTTCACTCCTAAAGATTAACGAGGCGAGCTTCGTCGAAACGTCGAGAAAAAAATTCTTACGTAGAGAGCACAACCGAGGAAAATCACAAACCCATAAGATAATTAAACAATTTGATAACTTTAAGTTAGGCAAAGAGATTATTGCTTTGTTGAGTGCCAGCATTCTCGCGAACAGCTGGCGTACACAGAAATGTAGCCCGTGTTAACAGCGAACAGTGAATATATATATATATATAC
>QKMV01000676.1:0-20235 GCA_003287335.1 Lednia tumana
GGGGGGGGGGGGGGGGAGGCCCTGTGGCCCTAGTTACGCCATTCATAAAGTCTATCTATTTTCAAACTCTACGAAATAAATGAAGATTTCTTGGTGGAAAGGGTTCGTTTCTCAATCGGTACCGAATCCATCGTGTGTCATGTATTGATAATAATGATGTTATCTAATACGCAAAACAATCTAGAGGATGAGAAGGTGTACACGGAGCATGGACATGAACGCTGTTGTTTATGTAGCGCTCAGAAAAAAGCGAGTGTTGTGTTTGAAGTAAATAAATATTTTGACCACGTGTGTGTTTATTATTCTTGCTAAACATAGTGTGTAGATACACAGATATTTTATTTTACAATTGCGTTAGGTGCACATGACAGCAAAATAAGCTGACACGCTTTTTTTTTGTCTAGCCACAGGACATTCCAGGCAAGTCTACAAGAGGAATACATGCAAAGCGCACTTCGTAACATTTACATTTTATTACAACCAATGTGCAATGGACCTTACGGTGCAGCAGTCAATTTCAGAAGACTTCGCGTTATGATCTCGACTTGACAGCTTTTTTGCCCAAGTCGTGACGAGAATAGTAATAATTTGAAAGTAATCGTAAAAATTCTTGACTGCTCAGGGCCGTACGAATTAATTTTCTAGTCATATGCGTATGGATTTTGAAAGATACACCCTCCCTGCAAAATATCCGCCGAAAAACATCGACGTAGCCGTAGGACGATTTGACAATCTACTTTTACACTGTCTAATTAAGCAATTAAGATTCGAGTGATCGATCAGTACCACAGATACTTGATCGCGTCACCCAGTATTCAATTAAAAATGTGCATATTATCATGGGGCTCGGCTTCAGATGTCGAAGACAGTTAAAAAATTTCAATTAATAAAGTTACAGTATTAGTTTTACAACTTGACTGGGTGGCATCTTATTTGCCTGCGAGAGCGGGTTTGCCATGTGTAGGTGGACGAGATGTGCACTTAATTACAGCCCGAGCAAAATCGCTTTATTGCAGCAGCATGTATTTTGTGATTAGAGTAGGTAATAAAAGGATGAAGCCCTACAATTAGATATTTAAATATTTTGTTAATTGAATTTAGATGGTATTAATTATAAGTTAACTTGGTGGAGGCATGTTTTGTAAGAGTATAACCAGTATCGGTTACATGGTGTAGTAAATTGAAATCTTCACTGGACAAATTACTGTTCGATGCGGTACTTAATAATTTAATTTCAATTATTTTAATGAAGAGATGTCAAAGTTCAATTGCATATTATATTAATGTTGAAAGGTGAGCTGTCGTTCTCATTTTGAGAAAATATTATAGCAATTGTCAGAAAGTGCAATCAAGTGCAACGATAGATTGGATGACGCTGATCGACGATGGATTTTTATTGAAATCAGCACGGCCATGAATTCAGTGGTAGAATACGATTGCCATGGTTGCTGCATCTGCCTACTGGCTTGTTTAGTGTTTACGCTTATACCAAGTCAGAAAAGCTGTACACTTGGGGTTGAAGATGGATCACCATGAGCATGGATACATGCAGATTATTTCTTAAAAGCTATTCTACCCTAGCCTAGGCGCCTTACAAGATATTTCCTTCATATTAAATACACACTTAAATAAGCATTCTTAGTGACCATTTATGTTTCGTACTTTGGCTTGAAGGTGTTCAATGCTGTAAGAAAGCCTAGAAACGCAAGGAAAGCTGAATATAAGGTAGCGCCTGTAGCGTTATTTAGAACATGTGTTGTTGGGGTTGTTTTGCAACGTTACAGTATCCTCGAGCGCTCTAGCGGCGGTGAGCTGAACTAAACGCTGTGCATTATTGTGGGAGCATGTGGAAGCCTAAGATGAATAACGAAAAATGCATAAGAAATTTGAATGCGTACTTGATACTTGAAGATACCATCGTATTCGCTTCTCCATCAGTAAGGCAATGCATTTGGTACTTGATAGTTATTAAATATCTAGGTGTTCTAATCCAAACTACACGCAATTCATATTTAGATCGTATCAGTTAGAGCAGCAAGGTTTAAATAATTACCATATACCAATAGATGAAATAATCAATTGCACATGGAATTGGCATGCTGTGCAAATGCAATCACACTCATGCTTTTAAGAGATAAGCGAATGACAAGAAAATGTACACGAAAACAAACGTATATGACTGCAATTTAGTCAAATAAGCACAAGAAATACAAAACAAACAAATATTGTAAGTTATCTAGCAACTCGTTTAGAGGTGGTACGCCGGCCTACTTACTTTATGTTACCAAATCTTGTCCAAGGCAAGGTTTTATTCGAATAATATCTCTCTTGCTTCTATCCGATCACTACCTGCCCTTTGCACACCTTCACTTCTCCATGCACTCTACTGAACTTTTGTGCAGATTTTACACCAGATCTTCATCCTATTATCAATCTTGACCCAGTTTATTGTTGAAAAGCCCCCGTTAAAATGAAATTTGACTGATGGCTCGTTAAAAAATGAGTAATGATTACGTAGAGTTGATGTTGGCGCTGAAGAAGTCAGTAAACCAAAGTACCAAACGCAGTGTGGACATTAGAGCTTCTCTGCAGTTCTCCAATCTTTTTCATTTATATCGATCTCCCTATCGATCTAATAGTGAATCCGATAGACAAGACTACGCAACCGTTTGACTATCGAGATGTTGTCTCTAGCCGGCCCGCAGTTGAGCATGCAATAGGTGCCTATAATAATGTGGGCGGAATGAAGCGCAAGGCCTAGATTTATAGATTCGGTTCACTCCTAGCGGCATATAGCCATGCATATCTAATAGATTCCAGAATATTGATACCAAGATTATCTATCAATATCACATTTACCACTAAAATTGCAACGTCTGCATACCGAAAGACTATTATTGGCTAGAAGGTGTTAGGCCATCGTTGGCTGCTGTTTCTAATGTTTACGACAGAAGAGCCCGAAGGTCCCTTTGGACACGTAAATGCTGCAGAATGGTGCATGGCATAGGTCACGGTACATAGAAACGTAAGTGGGGTTGCTGGGCGAGCAGATGAAATGTGATAAATAAGTTTAACCAGTTCCATTAAAATTTGACGCATGAATGGAAACTGTCTAGGCTTTTGCTCATGCCCTCGGACTTAACTGGAAGGTAATTAGTTATATGTGTTGTATAATATACCATCAAGCATATTAAATTCATGATGGATTTCACAGATAAGTGTTATGAGATCGCAGACAGATGTAGTTTCACGTTGGAAATGCATGGTATCTATACCTAGGTATCTTTAGCTATATATGAATTCAAATTGCTTGGTTTTGATAAGATTGAAGATCGTGAAATTATTGCTGGCGGTGAAGCATCGATTGAATGCAATACATGATCTTATTCTCCGTAAATAGATTAACGCATTAAAGTGAAAATGAAGGGTTTAATGACGATGATTAAGTGCAAGATATATACTTGGATATCGGTGCACTTTTGTAGTCATAAGGTATATTAAAGAAACTTGAAAGTATCCGAGAAACTCCACGTTCGATGTGATTCGAAGACTTGGGAGCTGACGTGTAAAAAGCGTGGAGATATAAACAATTCCGATCACATTTTCATTTCAACTTCAATACATTCAGATTGGAAACACCGGCGACGTGAAACAGATCCACTTGCCCTAGAAGGTAATCGAAAATCGAATATTTGTTTTATTTTTGTTAGAGTTTAAATTTAAATAGTGATTCAGCTGGTGTGTAGAGCATTCTCGATACTCTTTAGTCAATAGCACGGCATTGAAAAACAAGCGTGATAAAGCTTCAAGTCCCGTGGTCTTCGTTTTGCTTTTCATCGCTGGAAATGATTGATTTCTACATAGCTCAAATTAAAGCAACAAAATTGGTAAAATGCGCAAAATAATATCTTGCCTGTACCTATTTATCAGCATAAACTATGAGTTACAGCTATACCAAGCAAGATGTCTATTGACGGATGTCTTGATATATTCGAATATTACTTCATATTTTGACGGGCGTTTTTAGTACGATCAAGAGCTACATTTTATTACTTTTCCAGTTACCATTACTGCAGTGATGCAGCTGAATGATTTTCAACAGTCTTTTTCATCGACACTATTCTTCACGTAAAAATCTTTTCATTTTTACAGCACTTCCTGTTCTCAATTAAGCCTGGACAAAGAAGTAGCCAGCAAATTAATTGATTCGCTTCGCTAAACTCTTGAGAGTCGAGTTGAGAGTTGAGGGTAAGACACCAGTGTCTTATTGTCGCGGACAGGAAACTTCGATTGGAAGCGCGCAAAGTAGACCAACGTGAATGCAGCCGCCGATAGAACGACAGACGAAGACAAACAAAGGGAGGAACTCGATTCTCCTTTTTAGGATGTTTTCACTCGAAACTTTATGGCGATACAGGAGCAACCAGGCTGAGGAGACTGTGAGCTGAGCTACGTGACAAAACTGATCACTCGGCAAAAACTAGGTTCAAAAATCGTTAGCGACAGTAAAAATAAAAGCAAATTGACATTTGTTTTGAGAAGATAGTATATTATTATGGATAAAAACATAAGTATAGCACTTAGAAGCTGGAGGATTGATGCGTTCTAATTTGATGAAAATGTGCGTATCCGAACGCACTTTCCTGTGATTGAAGATGGTGGGAACTAAGAACAGAAAATGTTACTATGCTGTGATAATAACGACTTGTTCAACTTTATAACGCTAATGAAAGGAGCACGATGATTGAATGATGATGCTGCGTTCCGTAAATAAGAAGGGTGCAATGATGATTCTTGATTTGTGTGAACAGCCAATAGGTGAACGAGAACCCAACATCGTTTGTAATTACAGACAAATTTAGCAGTGCCTCCATTTTTCTCTGTACCCTGGTGTCACGTTATGCTAGTTTTCCGCGTGACCACGGCTAATTTATTTCAAATTGATTTGTTATCTATTTAGCTGAAGCCAATTGTTTAACCTCACAGCTAACATAAACGCTGTTGTTGGTTTGCAACCATGTTTACTGGCTTATCTGATTCGTTTAAACATGGTCGAAGTCTCGCCAGATCGTTAAATCTTCCACCCATGGACCATGCAGGATTGGAAGTCCTTGCTGTTGACCAGATCCTACTCCGAAGTTTGCTTCTTGCCGAAAAACAAAGCCGTTTTGCGATTAGGTTTTTACGTCTGGTGCGATAAAACGTTGGAATTGATTTGTGCGTTGGAGTGTACATCATAAAGATACACAATGCGGTAAGGTAACTTACTTTTACGATGGCCATAGCGTCAGCGAGGTTTATGCATCCGGCACTTCCACCGAATGTTGTGCATATTCAACGTTTCGCGGTTCCGTTTCAAACGAAAACAAAAAGTGTCGACAGGCGACTTTGACATCGGTTACTTGGTTATGCTTCATTCTGATAACGTTGCTGTCAGGCAAAAGAAGACGGTTTTAAAAACTATCCGGCAGCTAGCTCCAACAGACAAATGCAGCTTCACGCTTGCAAGTTCAATCAAGAACAAAGGTGCTGACGGTTTTCAACTTATTGAACTTGGTTCATTTCGTTCACCTGCCGTTTTGTTTGGTCACAGAATTTTTCACGGACTCGAGAATTAAAGAGGAGAAGCATTTTACGCTCCGCGACTCCTGCAATTTTGTACAAAAGTGAATTGAAACGTAAAAATCAGCGGCGTGAATTTGAATTTGTGACAAATGTGGCATGACGTCGCGTGAGTGTAGCAAGAAAATAGACAAAAATATGATCCATCGCTGTCGGAGATGTTTAGTTCGAGATCTGTGACGCCACGAACGCGAGTGCTAGCGAGTGGCGGTGACACACCTGTAACTCTAAAACAGTTGCTGGTTTTGTGGTTTCTGCAAAGTATCAGATCTAATTTCAACGACGCGGCAAAGACTGGAGCCATTCTCGAGTCACCTGCCTTCGGCGTCTGACTATAATAGTGACTCATCCAATCTTGAAGACACAAAAAAGTGTAGCATTCATCACGGCAAGAAGTTATAAGCTTTGATTTTATTTGCTTTATTTAGAATGAAGTTTCCACGAATCATTGCCGCCCCGGCGCAATAACCTTTCATGACACAAATCGTGTGCAGTTAGCGCACTGCATGGCGCTAGTGCAACAATTGATCATTATGGAAACATGGGCAATTGCGCCTAAGTTTTCCCACTTCTTTAACACGCAATTACACTTTACTTCTCCTTAGCATTTTTGAATCATTCATTTGGATTTCCTATACATGATTATTGTACATTCTCTTACTTATTCCTTTCTTCAATTCACATGTCAACAGTAAATTAACCATATTCCGAATAATTCTGAATACCACGAGTCGACTGTAATGTGAGCGTCAAAGAACGTATTTTTCTCCAAGTAGAAGCCATTTTCTTTTGCAACACAACACACTTGCTCCGGCACGACATTGAACGACAATGATGATTATCAAAACTAAATAAATCGAATTTCATTGTTTTTTGAAGATAGCATGCTACTTTCACCAAATGCAATCAAATTGCCGGAGCCTTGTAAAAATATAGCAATTATTTTATTCTTTGAACAGCAGAGGTGTTTTATTAGGATCGTGATTATGTGTTACTACGATTGTTAAGCAATGAACGAAGATGTAGTAACTTTTTCAAAATTAAGACTTGAGAGCTAGAAATGATTTTTGTAAAATTAATTTGCGAACGCCTTGAAATGGCGTTTTAATTTTTCACGAATCAATTACTTCAATCCAAACTGTTCCTTATCTCCGATTGTGCCTGGAAGTGATATTATCACACCTGGCAAGCCAGTGGAGCCAGTTCGATGTAACGGTTCCTTACAAGTTCTAATGGAGATAAAGGGCAAGCATCTCACTTGAGAATGCAGTAAGTTAACGTTCACAAAGATCTCATCTTGCCCCGACCTGTCCTTTTCTCATGCCCTTCTGTTAAATTACCAATTGAAACAATGGCAAAGCTTACAACCCCATAAAAATAATGTGCCAGTCTACAAGACAAACGGAAGAATTTTAATACGATGTCGTTGTTTTGGACACCGCCAGGAAACTAGTTTGAAAAGAAAATTAAGACATATACACCTGTGAACGAGGTGTATCGAACACAACTTTTGCAGCGAGCTAAAGAAAATGTGTACGACTTTGTTATAAAATATTGAAAATTCCTTTTTTTAAATTCCGACTCACCGTTTGCATGTTCGTCAATACACGTCATTTCTTCGTCCTCAGGAAATATTGTTGAAGCGTCATCTTCGATTTCAGTCGTCGTACTATTTTCTAACGAATCCAAAAACTCGTCAATGTGTCCGTTTCCGTTCTCCGACAACAATTCGGGCGTTTCCTCGTCGCCTATTGAAATCGTGACGTCCATCGCGGCTGACGTGTCATTTTCCGGCATGGCGACTTCGTTTTCCAGCATTGTTGTGTTAAGGTTGCGTTACAATGAGCGCATGCTCAATGACTGAAGGGACACACAACATGCGGGTGCGGGATGCTAAGCTCTGCAACAATGGGGAAATGAAATAGTCAAAAATCCACAAGATTGCACACCAATTTTCACTCAACACAGCACAGCAAGCACGACATCGGACGATCTCTAAGTGAATTTCCTAAGAAAATGTCTAACTTGTATTTGGGATTAAGCACATTTAAAGAAGTTAATAACACACAATGAGACTTAACGATGATAACTTTTAACGTTACGTTACGGATGATTCTAATTGATTTGGACTAAATACCACTAAAAAATACCGAAATAAATCGTGGGAAAATGTTAGCAAAAAATCGACATGCTATAATTATGTTCGTTGTCTAGTGATTAAACGACCTGTGTTTAGCACATTTGAGCGCAGGTGGATTCAATTTTAAACACCCTTGCAGAAAGTGGTTTCTATGCCAAGGTAAAATTCAACTTTCAAGTTCCAGAGCTGTGTTGCACTGCAATGCACGTCTACAATATCTGAAAGCACCGGCGATGGATCTTAATGACGATTACTTCACGTAATAATAATTTCATAACTCAATTGTCATGTGCGTTTTGCTGACTCCCCGGTCTGCTGCTACGATGCTTGCAATTCAGTGAAGAGAGAAAGGCTATTCGAGATTTAATTGAACCACAGACACAAAAAGGTGTAATTTGCGAGTGGTTCTAATGATCCATGAGTCTTGTAGTATATAGACACTAACTTAGCCACCACACGTTACGCGTTCATGCAAGGCATTAGTCATTAGTTCGGTAGTCCAAATAGACTTTTAGAAAAAGAAATGCCTGCAAAGAAACCATGAGCGGTAATGACATTCTATTGTTAGAGACATGTTGGCCCTGCGGTCATTCGCTGCTTTATGGACTTGCGGTGTTCTAGTGCATTTATTGTGAAATTTGATGTAGATAACACATTGCTGGATAAAAACTTAAGCTTTTTTTCGTGAATACCTATCGGCATGTTATCGGTACTTTACCGTAAAAAATGCCAGGTAAATCACACACGTATTTTGAAGTATAAATGCTTCTAGGTACTTATCGGCATAATGAAATGGACGCTATTACCATCGATTATGTTATAAATTTCTTGTATACATTATTATTACAAGGCGTCGATTGGCTCACAAGGCACAATTATGATATTAGTACAATAGGTCAAACCTATAGACTTATTAATACACTTTGTTCGCTAATCTATTGGAAAGTGCAAGTTTTACGTTGCAGAGAATGAAGTCGTTACTGCATTTGTATGATGATACCATCAGTTTCCGAACTGTCGTGCATCCAGATATTATCAAACTGCAACTTGCAAGTACATCGCATGGTTTGACTGCATGTTGAAATGTTTTGACTTGCTTGACTTGGCAATGACATGCATGAGACACGAGACAATGGGAAATGAATGAGAAAGGGAGACGGTACGCTACTTAATTGATATTACATTGGCATGGGGTTATTCAAAAAGGACAATGATAAAGGAGACAAGAAGATCTGAAAGAATCTGGCAGAGAAAATGAACGAATAAATCATGAAAGTGAAGATTGTACTGTAACTACGTGGCCTTAGATACTAATTGGTGGGGCAATCTACCTCCTAAGCTGACTTTTTTTGTAATAAAAATGAAAAATCACGGAAAACCACGCCTAAAAGAGCTGCGGCCAGCAAGATCGAACCTAGGATCTCCCGATTGCAAGGTAGACGGCCGCGTATGACTTGTTTGTTGGTTTCCAACGTTGAATTTATGAGAAGGCAAAAAGGAAAAGGAAAAACCGCTGCCTGGAAATATAGAAACATTCTCGGTATTTGGGACTTATTATTGTACAAAGCATGGAAAAGGACAATCGTAATTACGTCCAGTGGGGTTTGAACACACACCTCCCGATAATATACCTAACTAGGCTTCGGTGATCACAACACGTATCCAATTGCATAACGTTCAATTTTCCGCATTTGGCATCAAACCAGCATCCCTGACGAATGACCACGCAACTGCATGAAAAGTTGCAAGATGCAGTCTTTCGCATGCCATCACTCATGAGACCTCGACAGCGCTAGCTTGTTTCATTGTGAAGTTCCAAACTATATAGCCATGTCTAATCGAACTTGATGAGTAATGTACGTATTTGAATCTGACATCCATCAATGTACTCTATAGCGTTGTAATATCTTGTACAGCATTTTACAAGAACATAAGTTAGTTGGCTGGACATCTTAATTAGCGTATTTCTTGATGGAAATTTTGATGTCTTGTACTTTATAATACGCTCTCACCGGGAATTGCCCAATGCTCGTTTGATTTGGAAATGAGTGCTTTAAAGTGTTTAACCACGTGTATAGCGTCGTCATCAATAGCAAATACGACTGATTTCTAAATGAACGTATTTTATTTGTGCGTTGGACATCTTCTGTTTGATGATTGAAGAATGGTGAGAATTTTATCTAAAGACATGTGTAGCACGACTTTAGACGTTTCCATGTGCTGAGAACGTCTCTGAAACGGTTTCTATCCGGCAAATGTTTTATTAGGACAGTGTAAGCATGTCTGACGACACGGCATAGAAAACGTAAAGGCTATGTCAATAAAAAATCGACAATGATGAATCGTCGGAATAAATAAATGCGTTTAATTTTCGATATATCAGTTGTTAAAATCAAGTTCCAAATCGATCGTGCGTTCTTCCTGTGGCATTGCCGGATACCACAGTGCTGGCGGTATCTCATTTCCAGGTGTCCTTATATAGAGCAAACAAGTGTCTTTATAAGGTAATGACCACTCGCAGCAGTTCTTCGCTACCCGCTAGTCTCCTCGACCATCCACTGATCACCTGTCTCAACTTCTCAGCTAATAACCCCCTCCTGTAGACAGTACCTATACCTACCTACCTTCCAGCTAGCTTTCAGACATCAATATGCAAATATCATATTACATACGTCAGGGCAAATAAATACGGGATAAGTTAAGAGAAAACATATTCCCACGTCAATTAGTAATATGTAGAGAAAAAGAGATGAATCACTAATCTGCCAGGCTGCCACTAAGTTCAGATAATTAAAAATACAGAAAAGGGCCATAATTATACTCTTCTGAAAAAAGTCAACGAAACATCTTATTAATTTGGTCCGTTTATATTCTGATCTCATTGTCCCTAAAATGCTTACACAAAGCCTGGAATAGCTCAGGACACAAATCAATAAAATCCAATATATTATTTGTGCATTCACAGGTGACGTGATAAAAATGGGGCTATGTAATTAGCGTAATTAGGGGTTCGTTACACATAAATTATCGTCGCTAATGATAATTGTAACAAGTATTAAGCGCCTGGTCATTGATAAATTTGTACTGCCCGAAGGTGGCTGCTCGATTGGTAACCCAGTTTGTTCAAGTATATTTCATAATTATTGGCTATCAATTTCAATGAAATATTTGGATATATGTATAATGTTATACATACTCACGAAACTGCTTTGCTTTATCCAGGCCAGTTTATAAAATTTACGAATATTAATGGGTTAATCGGTATGGCTTCGTTGCAAGTAATATTTTAAACGCAAAAAATCGAGACGTTTCAAAAGATTTATTGACTGACCAAATAACATGGCGTATAGAAAGGCAGGTAAATAAGATGAAATCTGCTTTAATACCCACACAATATTTCACACGGTCTTATCTTCACAACGAACAAAACAGCTATTTCCTAAATAATTCCCTCCTTTAATTCGCCAAGACAAATTCTATTAAAATCACAATTGTCTCGCATACAAAAATCAAAATTGCACATCACTTAAAAAACTATTTGCTTCATTACTATTATTACTATCGCTTGTTATTTTCTTAACTATGGCACTTAACGAAAGCGTTAATTACATGTGAGGTGATAAACCGACGCAATAGCATCTAACAGGTGATATGGACAGATGCTACTAAGAGGCGAATAAACGCCATGAAAATAACGAACAAGACAATTGCAAGCGGTCTCTTCAGACAACAGCGGGCTTCCTTGCAATCAGGAGTCGAGAGAAACTAGCGGGATTCTGAAGATTATAATGAATTTGCTGTTCACTGCGTTGCTAACTCGTTTCTAGAAGCAAAAGGTGTCCTCATCAGTTATCAAAGTGCCTTTGATTAGTGGCATCAGAGGAAAGATGTTAAGATAGATGCCTACGGCTATCGCTTGGTGAAGGTAGAAATGGGCGCAAAATACCGCAAAAATACCACCAATTTGATAATGTAGGGTCAAAATACTGTATAAATAGAAGGAAAATCCTAAAAATGCGTAATCCATATGTGTCCATTGACAAAATATTTTAAAAACCATTCTCGGAGATAATGATTTGTTTTGTGCAGAACCCATAGTGAATTTTCGCTAAAGTACACTCTTACTGAACACACTGACTGAACTAAGAAATATGATGTCTTTTCTGACAGCTCCTCACTTTAGCTCGTTTGACATGCAAGAATTTTACTCTCACAACTTTCCAACTTAATTAACTTTGATTTTTGATAACAAAATGCCAATGGACAACTGTTCTAGGTACTCAAGTTGTAGAATGATTATTAATTAAACACAGGAAGGCATAAACAAGCCAACACATGATTTATTATACCTAAGATATTTCCAATTGTAGCTGATTTCTTCATTTTGCACAACACAAAATCATCTACCTAGAATTATTTATCATACCAATACACGATTTGGAAAATATGTTATTTACACATCCACCAAAGTAAATGTAGCTTTAGGCTTTTTACATTGTGTATCAGATTAGAGTTGTCTTCCTCACATCACAATCGCTTTGAGACCTTAATTTAACTACGTCAGTTTCGAATATCTGGATACATCATCTATTGAAACAACACACAATAAATCAGTATTACCAACATTTCCATTTCCCAAGCAGCCTGTGTTTTAAACTAGGAGAATATTGACAGCGTTACCACATCGAGCAGATATAATTGAATGCCACTAAATACCTGGCCTCGCATTTTTGTAAAATTAGAAACTAGAGGCGGCACTAAACAAGTATATATTTCATGATTTTGTATCAATATAGGTTTCTAAAGTGTTTCGTGAAGGTAAAAAAGAAAATACGCTATTGATTGATTGTGCTGTACTTTGTTAAAGCAGTCTGCCGAAAGCTGTCAATGGGAGTTATATATTAATTTAGATCGAGAGTATTGAGTTATTACATTTGAAATAACTCTTTGATAGTAAGACAAAGAAAACGCACAGGCATGAGTTGGTTCCGAAGGAAGAGAAAATTCGTCCACAAAGGCCGGGTTAAGGTGACATGCAAATAAACATATTTGAAATGCACTAAATGTACAACGGGTTACGAATGTTGCATAAAATTGGTTTACATTCAGGGGGAAAATAAGCGTGAAGGGAAACTCACTCAATCATAACTCTACTATAATTTTCTTACTTATTTCTATTTAAATTTTACAACTATTGAAAGCTCAACATTAATTTCTTGAACACCGATATACGCTCACGTTCATAGCTGCATAATTTTGTCCACCATGTCCAATACTAGTTAATTCACAGCTTGATAATATAAGCCCGTAGTATTGATTTACGACACATCAGGTGTTTTATAATAATATTATCATTCATTCTTACATGTATTTGCCAACGAAGATCACTTAAAGCTAAGGCGGGGTTCACACCTACAGATTCCACCCTATCTGCAAAACAGGTGGTATGTCTCACAAATGGTTTATCACATTGAGTGAGAATGGCGAGATTTATGGAGAATCCTCTACGGTAACAACTCCTTTTGAAATTAATAAATTACATGCTCCAATCAGACATAACAAATTTTAAAATTATTTTGAAAAAAATGCTATGAAGTAATTGAAAAATGTTGTCGTCACTTTTGTATGCACCTCAACTGGCTCACCTGATTTGGTCTGCATGGATCGCAAATCAACGGAACTGTCGCCACACCATCCTGGTCACATGTCGTGCACTCGATCAAACCATAATGCAACTGCACAACTGCATGTCGAGTGCAACGTCTCACTAATGCATCTTCATATTCATGCATGGCCTTCATTGTCTACTTGGCGCAAGAAATAGATCATGCTCACAGCGTAAGAAAATATTGTCGCTTGGTCGGTTCAAAGAAAAACAGTAAGTCGAACCCCACCCAAGAGTATTATACGACACACGTAGTACACCACATTTGCCTAGAGTATGTTATGTTATAGTATAGGTGATCGTAATGTTATGCAATCTGCTCTCATTATACGCGATGTTTTTGTTTGTCGGCAAAATAGATCATTCCTATTCAAATTATTTTTGTTGAAAATACAACTTGATTTGAACCTGGAAATAAGGTATTTAGCAATCAAAGAGAAATAAACGCAATTACAGAAACCAGAAAATTTTCAAAAATTAAGGTAGAAAATGTCATGCACGTGTCCAATCTAACGCGCTGTGAAATTGTGATTGATTGAAGTTAATATGTAATTCTAGCTGAAACACATTTATAAATGCATTATTAATGTAACATCGTGATAATGCACATAGTTTGGCGCAATTTGACGAGAATTATGGTTGTGTCAATTGGTCAGTCAATGCACTTTCAAGTTTCAAGCAGTACAAAGGCTGTAAGCAGAGTTAGTAAGCTGCTACTGCTGGATTAGTGTATACACACTCGTGCATTCAGCTCTCCGAGGAGAAGATTTAAATTGAAATCACGGTGCTAATTTCAATTAGTTTTTACTATATAGCTCCTTGCTTGATTCAAATACTTGCTTGGAGCTCTAGTTTGGCCAATCAATTATTCATAAGTTAAGAGGTAATTGTTTATTTCGTGGCCCGAGGAGTAAGAGTTAGACGCCCTTTCTGAGTTGACAGAATATTTATCAAAATGTATGTTGTTGCTGCTTGCATACCCATGATTTTGTGAGCACCGTGGACCTACTACCAATCTAATAACTTGGTCTTATATTATGCCTAATTAAGTTGTATCATTTCGTGTCACAATTAATTGGCCCTTGTGGCCAAATAAACAGGTCTGGACGGCTATAACTTCAATTATTCTTATTGTTTAGCCACATGCGACTCGCTTGAGGTCTAAAAATATACTACACGGTACTTTTTTTGTAGATATTAAAAATGTTACACTTCCAACATGAACCAAATAAAGTAGATGTTCAGGTGACATTAAATGAGACATCGTTGATCTTAATCTTTCGTCTTTTGACAGGAAAAATTTACATGGTTCGTAAATGTGTATTTTCCGTATTTGTATATTAACGGTATCAATGATTTGATAACAATAGTAATTGCTATACGAGGCTGTGTAGAATTCAATGATGCCATCGATCGGCTTTTGATCTTCTAACAAGCATTGAATAATTGACGTTTACGGCACCATTGAACGTGTCTTGTCTTGTCACTTGATGATGGTTATCCTATGTCAGCTGATCATGATGTGTCCGAGATTACAGTTGCGGACGTTGACGACAAGAAATCTTGAGATTGTCTGGTATACGAAATAGATTTTACGATAAGTAGATCGATTTAAATCTAACTTAACGAGTCAAGCTTACTTGGGTGATATAAAACGAGATGGGAAATATGCTTTATTCGAGCAAGTGTCAGGAATATTAGCAAATCCCCAAAAATTTCAAACCAACTTATCCATCAAATAAGACTGAGCACACCCCAAAAATGTCTTGCTGTATATTACTACAGTTGCTTATTCATAACGTGCACAAGGGGCCATATTTTACCTACATTTCTCATAATGATCCATTATCTGAGGTTGGGCGATAACCAATGAGAAATAAGACGTCGACAATTAGTCAATAACTGTAAGACGTCAGCCAGAGTAATTAGGAACAGGTTTCGATCCTGCGCCAGCTTACGAACAAAAGATAATGTACAGCGCTTTGCCTGGCTTTATTTAAATGTCTAGGCATTGGCTTCATTACGCATTACTAGTTATTATAAAATTAATTACACATCACGTACACACAATGCATTTCGTGTATCATATGTACAAAAATGTGCAGAAAGATTGGAGAATAAAGGTTGTAAGATTCTTTCGGGAGATGGAATAGATTATAGATTTGTATTCATGGAAAGTGGATTGAGGGTGTAGACACATTGATACACGAAGAAAATTAAAACGGGTAATTTTTGCTATTATTAAGGTTAACTGAATACTGAATTGTATTCAGTCCTTGCAAATGTAGCTCAGAGGTTGATTTGCACGATTAAAAGGTAACCATTCTGCCAGCGGCGTCCATTGTTATATTGCGTGATTTCGAAAGAATAGGTTCCTACCTACGAAGTTATGATTTGATGGCTGCTAATATTATTAACGTGTCAGTGAAATCAAATAGATATCCGTTGACTGTCGGGAATATACTTATAGAAGCATGCTGAGTCCTACTCCTAGCACATTAAATTGGCTTCTACTGAGATCTACGAGGGATGTAGAATGCTGTACCGCTAGACATCTAGGTCGAAGAAGTTGCCGTGTAATGCGGTTAGCTACAGGCAAGAAGAGCAAATAACGTTTATAATATTTCACTGTATGCAGCACCAATCAGATATTGTGAAATTGATAGCGCGTGCGAAATTAAATCCAATAAAGTCTGATTTATGATGAAAATTCGTTAAAAAAATAGTCAAGTAGTAAACAGCTAGCTAAACATGGACTGAACACAGAAATGTTGGGAATTAATTAATTCCAGCAAAGCACCGAACCGTTCGGAACAAATTTCAGGTCGCACATAATATTAATTATCAAGCTAATGCGTTTTTCGAGTCGAAGTTTATATTACCGGCAATTTGTTACGGCCGACCTGTTTAAATTAGTACCAATTTTATTTCCATTCTCACAACAGGCAAGAGATGGTTTTCTGAGCTGACTGCTTTCAGGTTTCCTAGCATCGGTTTTATTCGAAAGTTATTGGAGAAGAACAGCAGCAACATTCAGCCTTTTTGATTATTAGGATGGCTCCTCGAGCGGGCTTAGGATAAGTTCATATTCAGGATAAGCGACATGGTCTGAGATGTTCTGAAAGGAAGCTGGTAAGTATTTGTCGGTTGTGCCCTCTTAGCAAGCAGTTATCCAACTTTTTCGTCTGGAATGTTTGAATGTATAGATTGCCATGGAAAATCGCAACCATGGATATCTGGTAATCAGGATTGAACCCGGGACCTTCCGATTGCAATACACTCTCGCTGCATATCACCGATCTCAGTTTAAATCGAACACGAGGATGTAAAATAGGCATAGTGATAATGGCAAATTTATTCACATGTATAGGAACCTGTTATTCCTTGCTCTAACTATTTGTTATCTTACATGGCCTTCTTATTTTTAGAATCAAACTAACGTTATTGGCAGTGTCTGACTCTTATCCCAATTGTTAGAATTCTAACCGGTAAAAAATGTACTAAAATAAAGGTTGAAACAATGCCATTAGAATTGAAGGAATCCATCGACATTCTCATCATTACATTAGCTCCGTAAGAGTAATGCACTTTTCCACCTAAAGCGGAAATTCCATTCCTTCCACTGATGGCTGTTTCTTTCACGAAGACTTTTCGGCATAACGACCCTCATACAAAAGAGCATACATGATCTTTCGTTCCATCACTTAATCTTTCTTCTCTAATACCAAGCGATTAGACATCATCACTCAAGATGCTTGTTATGTCCATTTGACCCTAAATTTGACCTATTGACACCTTCTTGCTAACAGCTTTCTCTCCTGATAGTCTTGGATAGGGTCTGACAGAACTGGTGACAGGTGAATAGACAGTTATTAACATAGAGTACCCTACACTTTGCCCTGATCAAGGAAAGGCCAAATAAATTTGGCACAATCTGTATTGTTTTCTAGTATTATATATGTTGGGGTTACGTTTACAACAGAACCTATAGTCATGTACTATGTTCGGCAAAGAGAATTTTGATGAAGCAGTTGTGCTGTGAAGTATAGGAGCAAGCTCAAAACTAATAAGGGCTTGCATTTTTGTGATAAATACATCGTTAAAAGTATGGCTTACAAGTTACACTGTATCATGACTGTGAGTCTCAACGCTCGAATACGAATTAAAAATTGACGGCACGGGGGAAAAACTTGGCAAAATCCATTAAAAGAGGAAATTATACGGCTTATTCACAAAAATTCCACTCTGAAAATTGGTTATTTGTGAATTTAAACCCAACAATCTGATTTCTCTTAGTGGTGTATCCATACCGCCATATAGGTTGCTCTTTAGAAATAAGAAACTTGACTTATTTTAACGTTTCATCTAGCGTGGGCCTCGTGAATTGTAAAATTTCAAGGTGAAGTCAAATGCTTACGAATAATTTGTATAGCGAATTAACGCATATTGCGCAAGTTATTACATTTAAAACTAAAAAATTGAAAATGAAATTGCCACCTTCTCTCTGAAGATACGCTTACAAGTGAAATGGAGCGTTCAGTTTCAGGATAGACTTATCTCGCCTGATCGCTTCCACGAGACCAAGAGATCCATCTCGTTTCGTTCCAGTTGCGATACGATCGCGCTGCGTTGCTGGACCACGAGCTATTATCCTGCGTCATATTACTGCAATTACCCAATTACGCAGTCAAGTGCATTTGAACGTCCACGATGATGTTTGACGTATGACCCGAAGCGTACCGAGACTCAATGTGCAATGCTCACAGGCATGTTTGCACAGATCCTTGTCGTCACTCGTAAGCGTTCACAGCGGCCACTCGTTCGCATGCAGGCTGTCTTTGGCACAGATCAATCGAAGGATCAACAGTGGAAGTGGGCTTGGAATACGGAGGCTGGTGAGAAGTTATCGAGGACTGATGGTGCTACAGAAATGTGAATAATATTACGTATGAACAGTCGATGACCAAGTTTTTAATAGGAGATGAGAAATTGAATGTATCAGGTTTACACGATTCAATTTTCTCGATTAGGTCTCATTATAGTTAAAAAGACCACAACACCTAGCAAAACAAAGTTGCTATGTTATACCTATTGGGATGATTACTAGAAGCTTCGAAGCTTCCTGCTTGTTGGGGAGAGGTCGGGAATAGGAAAAGCAGGAAAAGCTGAGTGCTGGTATATTAGCTATAGAGGTTCAGAAGAGAAGGTAGTACTAGTAGGGGAGCTGGTTGTGAGCTTCATTTTAATCAGTCTCACTTACTGGATGCTACATTTATTTTAAACAATGTTAGTTCATTTGAATATTAACAAGATTGTATCGCGAGTTCAAGCTTTCGTATGTCTGCGGCGCAGATCACGAACATAACCTCATCGCAAAAGTGTTTCAGGCTACGGAAAAATCTTTCTAGTCTTGCTAGAGCCAAGAAATTGCACACGCAATGGTATAATTACACTTTATAAACGTTTGACTATAATGATACGATTTCGTATATCGTAAAAAGATTGATTGTTTTGACACAGTTTTTACGCCAGTTTGCCTAAGAGGCTTGACCCCTCGTGTCGACGGCGGCCAGTTGTTTTAAATATCTTTGCTAAGACACGCACATGTCAAACTTTTTTGACAGAGTTTGTGACCCTGACAGGTCAACTGAAGTTCAATCAAGTGACCTATCTACTTTCCTCATCTATCATTTCATTACATGTGATAGGGAAATTATTGTAGGACCTCAATTAAAGTTGAATGCACACAGCAGGGTATAATTTAGCAAGAATTGTACGTCTTGTTGGTGTCAATTGCCGATACAAGTTTGTTAAATATATAATGTTTTCGGTAAGACCATCACAAGAGCTCAAAATTAAGCTCCATTGAATTTGGAGCCTTACTGGAGGGTTCGGGAAAGAGCTCGGGAAAGAGAGCTGGTAAGGAAACGGTTAGGCAATTCAATTTCCAGGCAAAATGAACTAACAGGCAATTGTTGGAAGAGATCCTCCTCCAAAAGGGCACCTTTTGGTCCAACATTTTCCAGGAATGGAATGTGAGAAGACGGAAAATGACAAAAATTGGATAGCCGGACATCATAATCGAGCCTGGAACCTTCTGCATCTAATTGGCAGACTTGCAACGTGACAAACTTTTTTTGCGAGATTTCAGAAATCCAGTTCAGGGCGTAAATAGAAAAACAAGGTTGTCAAATTTTGCCTTTTTGTGGCTTCGCGTTTGCGATGAACATAAAAGATGATATTAGGCCGCTAAAACGGGACAATCAAACAAAAAACGGGACTTTTCGCGTCCACGGAACTAATTACATACTGAAGCGAGCATGAAAAAAGGTATGCTGTGCCGCAGGGACGATGCGTTACGGATATAGCTGGCTTGGTCGAAAGAAGTCCGAGAAGGGGAACAGGAATTCTAACATTTTCTCTGGTCTTCTGTAGGCTAACAAGAAAAAAACAGAAACATGTCAGGAAGCAAATCTTTGGACATCAAGAACACGTTCAACACGTGTTGTGCCTGAAGAGTGAAGTTAATACTCGCTGCAAGTGGCTGGATTAAAGTGCATTTGGCTGCATCCAAGATGCGCTTAATCAGGGTAAATCTGCAAAGATGCATCTTGCATAGTGTACGTGGTTACATGGGATTTGGCTATTGCAGCTAAATGCATACCACACGAATGCTGCCGTTATCGTTTGTTTCATCCAAGACTATGGTATTTCGTCACCTTTGCTCTTTGTTGACGACAACAATAAAGTAATTCAAGTTATTACCAGGATACGGGCAGACTGGCATACCATTTATATATATATATAT